>SZWC01001910.1:211609-222634 GCA_023375785.1 Penium margaritaceum
CTGGCGTCTCCACCTGAGATCGAGCCAGCCCCTCCGTCATCAACAGTGGCTCGGGACGGTGCAAATACTGACGAGGAGCTTGCATACTACGAGGAGAGGGTGGAGAGAGAGGTGTGGTCGAGGGTGCGTCGTAGCAGTCCGGGGTATCACCCCGGTGAAGACTACGATCCCGCTGATCACTACGCGTGGGCGGACGCAAGGGACTACGCAACGCGCTGCCAATCAGCCGACGACGACACCCCAACGTCGCTGAACCAGCCGGCAACAGCACAACAAAACGACCACCGACCTCTTCACTCCTGGTAAGACCGCCCATTTCCCATAGGACGCACCCACAACACCGCCGTGCTGTTCCCCGTGGTGCAGCTCCACCTACTGCAGCGGCAGCATCTGAGGCCTCCACTCCACGTCGTGCTGCATCCCCAGCCGCAACTGCTGCAGAGTCCATCTCGTCTCTTGATATTCTCTCAGCGCTGCAGGCTATCCTTTCATCCAGTGCTGCCGTTGCCACTACCTTTGCAGCCACAGCACGTGCCGCACGTGCACCAGCCAGCACTGCTGCAGGTCGAGCCATTGACACATATACTGCAGCGGTTGACCAGGGACCCTTGGCGGCCTCGGCCGTCAACGTAGCCACTCAGGTTGCTGCAGCAGCAAACGCAGTTGCATCCGCCGCAGCCACAGCAGCCACAGCACTCTCCAATGCAGTTGGCTCCGCTAACGCCTCCACAACACAGACAGCCTCTCTACCCTCCACATCACCGTCAGTCACTCGGCACCTACAACTGTTGGTTTTGATCGCTACAGTCATCGTCGCTCTGTCGGGTGCAGCTCTGACAGGTGTAGCCTGCTTCGTTGTCACCACATCGTCCTTTGTCGCGGTCGTCTCCTCCTCAGCTGCTGCAGCACTGCCACCACTGTTCTCTCTGCACCGCAGTGCGTGGTGAGCTTGCCTTCTCCTGCTCTTCCACACTCTCTGCCTTCCCTGTATTGGCATGTTCGTTCGTTCAGGTTGTTGCCTTGCAGCGCACCTTCAACACCGATATCTTACTTCCCACGCCCACTTGGGCAAGGGAAACTCTGCCGAAATTTTTTCGGCAGAGTCACGTCGCTGGCACAATGCCAGTCGACGATGACCAATACACAGCACTACAGGCTGAGCTTCAGCGTGAGCGCACTGCATTACAGGCAGCTCTCAGTGCTCAGCGGGCTGCTGAGGAAAAACTGAAGGCTGAGCAGGCTGATCAAGAGACATTCGCCGACCACATTGCTGACTTGGTTCTAAATCGCCTGCAGCCCACACTACGCAGCACACAGTCCGCTAGCATTGCTGCTGCCTTTTCCACTTCTCCCGCTTCCGCTTCCACTGCCGCTGGCACATCTACCTCTGATCCACTTGTAGTCACCGCAGCTGCTGGCGCTACTGCAGCCAAAGCCCTTGCCCCAGTAGTGCAACGCAAGCCTGACTTTGACTCCACTCCACCTCACTTCACACCCAGTCACTTTTCACTCTTGGGAGGTTCGTTTTAGTGCCTGGGCGCAAGGGGAACAACTCTGGGAATACTACCATGCACCAAATCCCTCAGCTGTCCCACCTTTCGTGCCAGTCGATTCTGAGTCAACTCGAGCGGTCCGAGCCCTCATTCGCGCCGGACCAGACGATCTCACTGATGAGATTGGATCCTACAATGCTGACACTGCACGCCGCACCCCCGCTGACCCGGTTGGGGCTTATGCCCTGATCAAGCGGCGCACGACAGTCACTGGACATGCGGCACAGAGCGTCCTCACCGTCCAGTTCAACACGCTCTCCATGCGTGCTGACGAGACTGCTGACGCCTATTGGGCTCGCAGTCTGCGCCTCCTGCGTGATCTCGGCAAAGCCGCCCCAGGCCAACTCCCCGCTGTCCTCTCCATCGTCAACGGTCTCATCCCTGAACTCAGCGACATCTTTCGCGAAGTGAAGGCCACGGAGTTGGAGCGTCTGGCGGCAATACCTGTTCCCGCTGACGCACCTCCTGGAATTGGGGCTTTGTGGGAGTTCACCTCCCAGCGCCTCATTGACTGGTGGAGCTCCTTGCAGAACAAACGCATCCACCGCGCAGTTGTTGCAGCAGCGACCACCGCACTTCCCTCCTCCTCTACCTCCTCAGCCTCCAGCTCATCCTTCGTCTCCACCTCCACTACCACCGCCACCTCCCTTGCTTCCCAAGGAAGTGGGCGTGGTGGAGGGGGCAACAAAGGTAAAGGCCGAGGAGGTGGCTCTGGCGGTGGCGGGCAGGGGAAAGGGGGCAAAGGTCGCGGTTCTGATAGCACGGCATCCCACTCCTCCTCCTCCAGCACTGTCACTTGCTGGAACTGCGGCGCCGTTGGTCATGCGGCGCCCAAGTGCCCTGCACCACCAGATGATGCATGTCTGGCCTTAACCATGCGTGCTCACTGGGCACGCTCTTCAGGATCAGGTGGAGGCTCTGCCCGCTCCTCCACCTCCGTGGGGTCCAGTCGTAGCGCTACGCACACGTCTTCTCCATTGCCTGCAGCAGCTGCCTACAGCACTGTCCTCTCTGCACCTTCTCCACCTACACCCTGGGGTTGGCCCCCGGGATTTGGAGGTCCTGTCTACTTCGGGCCTCCTTCCGGCTTCTACTCGCCTCCATCATGGGCGTCCCCCATTCTTGGTCCCCAGCCACACTCCTCTGCCGCACTCATCACCGGACCGCCTGAGGACGAACGCCAGTTGGACTGTGCGCTCTCTCATGCCATCCACCAGCGTCACCTCCGTGATCAGGGAGGTGAGAGTGAACGTTCGGTCGAGGAGGGCCTTGCGTGTGCTGTTGACTTGTCTCTTCGTGGACCCCCCTCCGGTCATGTTCAGGGGTGTCCCCCAGATGATGTCCCATGGATTGAGGATTGGCACTCGTACAGTCTCCCTCGTTGCCTTGCTGATTGTGGCCAGCGCCTTTTTCCACGTTGTGCCATTGCTGTTGTGAGTCGTGACCCTACGTCTGTCCGTGTGACGGGTGGCTTCTGGATTCTTGATTCAGGGGCCACCCACCACATGACTTCCTGTCGTTCATCGTTTGTGTCGTTGGGTCCTGTTGGTTCTGTTCGCTTTGTGCGCACTGGCTCTGGCCACCTTCTCCCTGTCCAGGGTGTCGGTATCGTCCGCTTCGTTGGCCTTGGGGGGGAGCTCTTCCTCCCTGACGTTCTCTATGTGCCTGCTCTTGAGCTCAGTCTGCTGTCTGTTACGACTCTCGACGACCAGGGCATGGACTTCTCATCCAATTGTGGTGTTGCCTCTGTTATGCATCGCAACACTGGTCGTGTCCTACTGCGAGGCACTCGCTGTGACCGTCTGTTCCGCGTGTCCTCATTTGCACCTCATCCCTCCACGACTGCTCTTGTTCATGTGGCCCGATCCCTCACTCCTGCACATGCACAGTTGCTCCATTGTCGTCTCTGTCACATTCACACTGCTGCCATTGACAGTCTGCTTCGGGAGATGCCTGCGAATGGCCTTGATGCCGACACGTTCTCTGCACCCTGCCCCACTGACTGTCTCGACTGTGCTCAAGGCAAAATGCACCGCTCCCCATTCTCCACTTCTGAGTCTCGCACGTCTCACCCACTTGACCTCCTGCACGCTGATGTCATGGGACCCCTTGCCCATGACGCCCTTGGGGGTGTCGAACGTTATGTCCTCTATCTCACAGACGATTTCTCTCGGATGCGCTGGGTTTTTGCCCTTCGGCAAAAGAGTGACGTCTGTTCCACACTTGAGTCGTGGCTACCACAGGCTAAACTGGCCTGTGGTCGCCGGCTCAAAGTCTTTCGCTGTGACCGTGGTGGCGAGTTCATGGGTCCCACCGCTCGCTTTCTCACCTCTCGTGGGGTGTGTATGGAGCCCTTGGCACCCTACACACCCCAGCAGAACGGTGTCTCAGAATGTTGGAGTCGCACCCTCGCTGATGGAGTTCGTACTCTCCTCAGCGAGTCCTCCCTCTCTTCCGTCTTTTCCTTCAAGGCCATGTGCTACATGACCTGGGTATGGAACCGTGTCCCCCACGGTCCCCTTCCTCGCCACATCACCCCCTTCGAGCGCTGGTATGGCCGCCGTGCTGACCTCCGTCTGGCTCATGTCTTGGGCTATGTGGCTGCTGTCTGGTTGCCAGAGGACTCTCGTGATGGTAAACTGAGTCCTCGTGCGCGCCTCTGCACGTTTCTCGGCGTCTCTGCCATGTCTAAGGCATGGCGTTTCTGGGACCCCGACCGCTCTCGTGTCATCGAGTCGCGTGACGCCCTCTTCTTTGAGGATGTCTTTCCCCGTGACCTGTCCCATGTCCCTCCTCCGTCATCTCTCTCCTCGCTTCGTCGGCTTGGGGGGGGTGGGTCTATTCCAGCCTCCGATCTCCGTGCGTCCACGTCTTCTCCTCAGACAGCGTCCCCTATTGTCACTCCTACGGACAGTGACGAGGACTGAGTCTCCTCCAGGTCAGGGGCCTCAGCGCCCTCCCCGGAGTCCGAGTCACCCCGGTCCTCAGCCGGCAGCCCTGTGTCCTTGCCGTCTACCGCCATTCCCGAGTCCTCACACTCGGCACCCACTCCTGCACAGTCCACTGCTCGCTCCACTTCCATCTCATCCCCTGGCCCTGCAGTTTCTCCGGTGCTTGACACCACTGCAGGCGGTGAGCCTCAGGTTCGGCCCCCTTGCCCAGAGCCTTATACTCGTGGGGGGAGACTTCGTGCTCTTCCCTCCTCTCAGCCCTCCTCTTCTAGGACGCCCACTGAGCCTCTCCCGACAGGCTCATCCACTGCCTCTCAGCGAGTCACTCGCTCGAGAGCTACATCCTCCACAGCTGGTCCGTCAGCGCGCCCCACCGGCCTTGATGCACTGGGCCTATCTGTGAGCGTTGTACACCCAAACTCTGCAGTTGGCTATGCTCTTGTAGCCCACGAGTTTCACAGTGCTCTTGAGTCTTCTGTCGCTGGTTATGTCGCCGCATGCTTTGCGGCCGCTGGCCTCCCCACTCTCCCTCCTGAGCCCACCACTGTCTGGCAGGCTCGTGAGGCAGCAGACGCTGACCTCTGGGAGAAGGCCATGCAGGATGAGCTCACAGCCCTCCAAGATCATGGAGTCTTTGAGCTAGTGGATCTGCCTGCAGGTCGCAAGGCAGTCTCCGCCCGATGGGTCCTTCGGCGCAAGCTGAAGCCCGATGGAACTGTCGACCGGTACAAAGCACGTCTCACAGCAAAGGGGTTCTCCCAGATCCCCGGCGTTGACTTTGATGAGACCTTTGCACCGGTCGGGAGATACACCACGGCTCGAGCANTCTGTGAGCGTTGTACACCCAAACTCTGCAGTTGGCTATGCTCTTGTAGCCCACGAGTTTCACAGTGCTCTTGAGTCTTCTGTCGCTGGTTATGTCGCCGCATGCTTTGCGGCCGCTGGCCTCCCCACTCTCCCTCCTGAGCCCACCACTGTCCGGCAGGCTCGTGAGGCAGCAGACGCTGACCTCTGGGAGAAGGCCATGCAGGAGGAGCTCACAGCCCTCCAAGATCATGGAGTCTTTGAGCTAGTGGATCTGCCTGCAGGTCGCAAGGCAGTCTCCGCCCGATGGGTCCTTCGGCGCAAGCTGAAGCCCGATGGAACTGTCGACCGGTACAAAGCACGTCTCACAGCAAAGGGGTTCTCCCAGATCCCCGGCGTTGACTTTGATGAGACCTTTGCACCGGTCGGGAGATACACCACGGCTCGAGCACTCTTGAGTCTTGTCGCCCAGCACGACTGGGAACTGTAGCAGATGGATGTCAACAACGCTTTCTTGCACGGGAAGCTCGATGAAGGGATCTACATGATCCAGCCCCCTGGCTTCACCGATGGCACAAGCAAGGTCTGGAGACTGCGTAAAGCCCTCTACGGGCTCAAGCAGTCTCCGCGATGCTGGAACATGGAGATCTCCTCGACTCTCGAGCGGGGAGGTTACCGTCGCAGCACGGTCGATCCAGCGCTCTTCTTGAGCGCCCCCTCAGAGCCGTTTGTGGCAGTGTTGGTCTATGTTGATGACCTGCTCATTGCCTCACCCAGCCCGGCAGCTGTCCAGTCAATGAAAGACCTGCTGCAGGCTGTGTACAAGATGAAGGACCTAGGTCCTGCACGGGTGTTTTTGGGGATGGAGCTTGAGCGTGATCGTCAGCGTCGCACCCTGCACGTGCACCAGGTCGCGTACATACGCACGCTGGGGGAGCGTTTTGCTCCTCTGCTCGCAGACGTTCCCACCGCGTCCACACCAATGACTCTAGCAGGTCAGCGCCTGCTGAAGTCATTGGACTCAGCATAGCTGGGAGAGCCTGTCGACGTCACCGACTACCTTAGTGTTGTCGGCTCCCTCATGTATCTCGCCACCACCACTAGGGCAGATGTGGCCTTCGCGGTCAACTTCCTTGCCCAGTTCTCACAGCAGCCTTGGCAGAAGCATCTCGAGGCCGCACTACGCGTTGTCCGCTACGCGTTGTCCACTGCACGCGTAGGACTCTGCTACCGTGCTTAGCCCTCTGTAGTCGTTGACGGCTACATAGACAGCGACTGGGCACATGACACAGATGCTCGCAGCCGCACTGGTTATATCTTCCTCGTCGGGGGGACTACAGTCTCTTGGAAGAGTTGAAAACAGGGTTGTGTTGCTAGGAGCTCCAGTGAGGCAGAGTATGTGGCACTGGGTGCAGGTACGTGTGAGAGTTTTTGGCTGTCCCGCTTGTTGCAGCAGTTGCGTGTTCCCATTCGTTGCATCACCCTGCGCTGTGACAACCAAAGTGTGAAGGCAATCGCTGAGCACGATGGCATGCATCACTCTCGCACTAAGCACATCAACATTGAGCATCACTTTGTACGCGAGCGCATTGCTGCTGGTGAAGTTCAGGTCGTCTGGGTCGACACTCGTCAACAGCGTGGAGANAGACTTTCTCACCAAAGCGCTCAGCAGTGGAATGTTCAAAGCGGCCGTGCATGTTGTTGGCTTGCTGCGCTCTCGTGATGCCGCCGGTTGATGTGATCCCTGTGTTGTTCACCTCGTTCCATGTTTTCGTGTGTGTGAGGCCTGTTCGCCTGTGGGTCATGGGGGAGTGTTGGTTATTGTCACAAACACGCGCAAGTGCCCTCTTGTCTCCATTCATGCACACACCTCACAACTGCAGGTGATTGATCTGGATTAAGGCTCCCTGGTGCAAGACTGTGGTGCAGCATGAAGAACACTTGTGGGAATGCATGCTTGTTAGTTGATTGCATGCTTGCATGTTCCTAGAGTGGTGAACCGGGTTGCTGATCCCTCGGGACCACACGTCCGGCTTGTGCCGGCGTGTGAGAAACCGCCTGGAGCTCGTTCGTTCCAGGGTCGGGTTCGATCCCTGGGTGGCGTCCAGGCCCCACGACGATTGTCTCGCGTGGGTGGCCCGGTCTACTGGCTCTCACCACCTCGCTCACACTCACTCGCTTGTCAAGCTGTGACTTGTTACTACATTTTCTAAGTCGTGAGCGTTCCCCGATCCATGGCGTACGTTGTTGCTCGTCACCTGCTTTCTTGCTAGCCTAGCAACTACGCCTACCTACACCTTGCATTTGCCTATCAGTAAACTGCGATTCAGTGACTGTTCAATTTGAGTAAAGTTTTTGGCCATTCTGTTCAAAACCTGTTTTGTCCAACTCTAAGTTGTAATTCTAGTGTTAGCTTTTGTTTGAATTGTCTGTTCAGGTCTTTGGCCTGTCTCTGCCACTTTGTCGTGAAAAACATGAACTTCGAATCTCCTCAGCAAAGCTGCAACGCTTGGTGTGGGAGGTGGCGAAGCAGTGAGAGGGCAAGGAGGCACAACGGATGCAACCTCAAAGTTGGCAGATAGCCATGGAAGACATGGAAAACGGGGGAGGTTTTTCAGTCGCGAGGGGGTCAGTAATGGAACAACAAGGTCAAGCTCGTCAGTGGAGCGAGAGCTGTCAAAACGAGCGAGCGAGCAGCGACCTCGCTCTAGCTCGGCTCTTGATCCACACACATGCGGATATGACCCTATTTCCTATTTTTGGTTGTCGTCATATGTCAGTCAATGCTGTATTCACCACGCATACCAAACCGGGTAAGACTCATCCTAACTCAACGTCACCACACAAAAGGAGAGCCTGAGAGGTTGTAACGTTGTGAGTTCCATGGCTCCTAGCCACGTCTCGGCCGTGGGGACACGCCAACTGCAACGCCTCTCCTCTCTCAATCACCTGCATCGGTGATGTGTGAGATGTGCAACGAGGCTAGAGGTCACCACATGTCTTTGACGCACAAACCAACACTCCCCCATGACCCACAACCGACGCACACTACACACACACATGGGTGTCACAAGATCTGACTAACGTGACGGAATTCGTCACAAGATGTGACTAGCATGATGGAATTCACATATGTACGGAACAGGGGCTCAACCGGGCACATCACGAGCATACAACAAGCCAACGGCATGGACTGCAACCTTGAAGACATTGTTGAGCGCCTTCGTGAGGAAGTCAGCTCTCTGCTGTCGTGTATCAACCCAGACGACCTAGACATCACCTGCAGCCACTCTCACGAACAAAATGATGCATAACATTGATGTCTTCACTGCGAGTGTGGTGCATGCCATCATGCTCAGTAATGGCCTTGGTGCTTTGATTGTCAAAGCGAAGAGAGATGCAACGAATGACAACGTGCAATTGCTGCAAGAGACGAGACGACACAATCAAATGCTCTCACACATGCCAATGCCCAAAGCAACATACTCAGCCTCGCTCGAGCTACGAGCCATGCAACCCTCTTTGTTGCTCTTCCAGGACACAACTGTTCCCCCCACCAGGAAGATGTAGCCAGTGCAACTGCGTGCATCAGTGTCATGTGCCCAGTCACTGTCAGTGTAGCCATCAACCACAAACGATGGGTGTGCACGATAGCACAGACCAGTACCGGCAGTGGAGAGGGCGTATCTGACGACACGCAATGCAACCTTCAAGTGTCGTGCACATGGACACTCGGAGAACTATACCAGAAAGTTCACAACTAAGGCTACGTTTGCCCTGGTCGTCATAGCTAGATACATGAGACAGCCGATCACGCGAAGATAGTCTCTGACGTCAACTGCCTCCCCTAGCTTAGACAAATCCAGTGTCTTCAGCAGCTGCTGCCCACCTGGGGTCATGGGCGTGGACGCCATGGGCACTGTCTCGAGGAGGGAGGCAAAACACTCCCCCAGGCTGCGGACGTAGTCAGCCTGATGAACGTGGAGGACACGGCGAGGGCGGACTCGCTCCATGTGCATGCCTAGAAAGACACGAGCTGGTCCTAGGTCCTTCATTTTGTAGGTTGACTGAAGGAGTGACTTGACTGCCTTCACGGCATCCGCAGTGAGTGACACAATGAGCAAGTCATCAACATACACGAGAACAACGACGACGGGGGCTGACAGAGAAGTGACAAAGAGAGAGGGATCGACAGTACTACGTTGATAGCCGCCCTTCTAAAGCGTATACGTGATTTCTTGATTCCAACACCGAGGTGACTGCTTCAGGTCGTAGAGTGCTTTCCGCAGTCACCACACCTTGTTGGTCCCATCAGAGAAACCAGGGGGCTGGACCATGTAGATCTCTTCGTCCACTTGCCTGTGGAGTAAGGCGTTGTTAACGTCCATCTGCTTAAGCTCCCAATCGTGCTGAGCGACAAGGCTTACCAGGGCGCGAGTTGTGGTGTAGCAGTCAACAAGTGCGAATGTCTCATCGAACTCCACACCTGGAACTTGGGAGAATCTCTTTGCTGGGAGCCGAGCTTTGTACTTGTCAAGGGTACCATCGCGCTTGTACTTGCGCCTCAAATACCCAACGTGCATCGATGGCTTTGCACCCTGGAGGCAGGTCAACCAGCTCTTATACAGCATGGTCTTCCAGAGCCTTGAGCTTGTCGCGCATTGCGACTTCCCACTGATGTGCATCAGGAGCCATGCGTGCTTGACGAGCTATGGTAGGCTCTTGTGGAAGAGATGCAGAGCCTGTGGCTGCATGACACTAAGCGATGGCGGTGGCGGCAGTAGTAGCGACTGCACAAGCGTGCTCGGAGACGACAAGTGCCTGGCCTAGGGCAGAACCGGGATGGACAACACTAGTGGCAAGGCTCAGTGCATCCATGCATGTCGACACGTCGGCAACCTGAGCTGTCTAGGACCAGGATGGGCGGTTGAACGGGACAGAGGAGCCAAAGGTGCGTTACAGGAGTGCACAAAGATGTCCGTCGCGAACGAAGGGTGAAACCGGTGCAGGGTGAGTGGTCTCGACAGGCACCGGACGAGTGGTCTTGGCAAACACTGGGCGAGTAGTCTCGACAGACACAAGAGAGGCCGGTGATACGTCAAGGACAACAGGACTTGCTGCTAATGGGAAGGAGGCAGACAGTGGGGCAGATGCAGGGATAGACGAGGAGGAGGACGTGGTCGGAGAGGGCGGTGTGCTGACCGAGCCAGATAACAAGGATGTAGGCGAAATAGGGGTAGGCGGTACACCGGACAACTGGAGAAGGGAAGGTGAAGAAGGAGAGGCTGTAGCAGGAGAGACGGTTGGAGGGACCGGACCGACTCCCCCCTCCAGTCGAAAGAGCGGAAGAAGGGAGGCAGCCGACAAAAGACAACCCAGGTCAGGAAGAAATACGGACTCAAAGAACATTGCATCACAAGATTCAATGACGCGTTGGCGAACAGGGTCCCAAAACTGCCATGCCTAGGATTGAAAGGAAACGCCCAAGAATGGACACAAACGTCCACGGGGACAGCTTGCCATCGCGCAATTCATCAGGCAGCTAGACAGAGACGATGCAGCCCCAGACACGAGCAAGCCAAAGGTCAGCACGAGCTCCAGACCAGCATTTAATTGGTGTGACGGAACGAGGAAGGGGCCCATGCGGAACCTGATTCCACACCCAAGTCATGTAGTTCAGAGCCTCAAAGGCAAAGAGCTGAGGAAGGCCATGCTCG
>SZWC01001911.1:0-36835 GCA_023375785.1 Penium margaritaceum
TCTATATCTATATCTATATCTATATCTATATCTATATCTATATCTATATCTATATCTATATCTATATCTATATCTATATCTATATCTATATCTATATCTACATATATATATCTATATCTTTATCTATGTTTATATCTGTATCTTTATCCATACATAAATATATATATATCTACATATATATCCCTTTATTTATTTTTTTATATGTTTTATTTTCATATTTATATATATTTGTAGAGCTATATGTATACCTATATCTTCACCGTGATCTATATATGCATTTATGCCATTATGTATATCTACGCATCTATATGTACATGTATGTATATATGTTCAAGATATAAATTGTATGTCTAGATATATAGCATGTGTGGTCTTATACGGATTTGAGTGTAAATGTTTTGTTGTCTTGATGATAATTTAGATCGTTCCAAGAGAAGGGCATCTGGTGTCCATCTTCCATGTACTTTTAGGTTTGTGATCCTTTCCCTCTGTTTTCAGTTGAATTTCATCTTGAATCTTAGTTGTCTGTTGAATTTCCCCACAACGTTTTAGATTCATCCGAAAAGTTCGATTACGGCCATTATTTGTGGATGAACTATGGGGCTGTTTGAAAACCAAGTTTCTCATTTTGAGTGAATAGGCTGGAACTCGTGGGTAAGAACAGCCTCCTCGATGCGGTGGCTAATAAAGGTTTGAACACAGGTTCTTTAGGCTACAAGAGCACAAAGTTAATTTCTCGTTTCAGGCTTGGAAGTTTGCGATGAAATTGTGCGACAAGTGTGTGTGACCTGGCACGATGGTGGGGTCTGGTGTGCGAAAGACGTCAGGGTAGACACTCTAAGATAGCCGACAACGGCGAAGTTACGGGGTACCCCATTTTGGAGCGTCAAAAACGTTATGCACCCCTTGCAGCAGTTTTGACCCCGGGTCTCGATTTTTTATCTCAAGGTGCCCCGAGTTCAAAGATTTGAACACAGGGTGCCCGGCAGCCTGTGTGACCGACACAAGGTACCCCGTCGGCTACATGGTCATTTCCCACATTTGTACATTTTACGACTTCAGCGTATTCTCTCAATGTAAAAGTGTTTCCAATATAGAATTCAGTCCGCGCGGAGGCGGGATAGTGTTCAATTGTCATGAGGAAAACGTGGCATGGAAGTTTGTACAGTCTAGAATGGGGGGGGACACGTTATGAAAACTACGGTTTGCATGTCGAAAGCATGAAACCAAAAACGTCTGGTGAAGTGCCCTGGCGAAGACATGCAAAACCACCTCTTCTTAAGGTCCCATCTGGATACGAGCAACGTATACATAATTCCCGTCAGTACATCCTCTTTTCTTGTCGAAAACACCAGCTTTAGGCAGGGTACTTCAGTACATTCTGAGTACCCCGTCATTTGGGGGTACGTCAAAGCGACACAATGTACCGCGCGGGGTACGACGACTTCACACGGGGCATCTTATGACCAAAGTTTGGAATTCGGGGCTCCCTGTTCCCAAATTATAGAACTTGGGGTATCACGTTCTAAACTTTTCGACATTTGGGGTTTTGGAGATATCGGCGCCGAAACCCGGGGTACGCAGATATTTTCCTGTAGCGGAAAATAAAGACCTCTTAAACTCTGGTTCCCGTCCGGTTGAAGTGGACAGCCTTCGATACCCACAAAGTCCTTGGAAGGTCAGCCACGGTTGCGACTCTTTGTCCGTTTGTGCGAAACGTTGCGAAGCCCATTTTCTTGTTGTCTTGCGAAACGGACAATGATGAGCGAGTGCGATGAAAAAGTGAGCGAGTGTGCTCCGTTTAACCAACTTTTGGGTAACGAAACTACCGTGAAGCTCGAATGCTGATGTCAGCAGAAGAGTGGGGGGGACACCCATTCCCACCCACCCCTTGCCAGCCGTGGCCAAGTACGGAAGGGTTGATTGCGTTTCTTTCCGTCAAGTGAGCTGGAACATTCGATCTCCTTTCTTTCTGTTCCCTCGTGCCATCCTATCACAGATCTCCTTGGGTCCACTACCGACAGTAAACACGCGTGACACATCTGCACCAATGCGATGGGCTGTTTTAACCTTTATTCCCTAAGTTTGTTCCATATTTGACTGTTGAACGCTCGAATAGGGAATTTGCAAGAACTTTGGTTGGGCAGGTCTGTGTGGGAATCGGATTGTGTACAGGATGCCCTGCAGTCATGGTTCATCATCTGCGGCCTGCTGGGAAGGATCAATCAAGGATACCAAAGACAGAAAAAAAATCGGACTTGGAATGAATGGTTCTAGGCGGTAGGGGACCGGGCAGCAGTCACCGCGATATTGGGCGTGCCTGGGTAGGGTTGGAATCGTGGGTTGGTTGAACTTTTTCAACTCGCGGCTGGTTGGTTGTTTTGCCTGGTTGAAACATCGACCTTTTAACGTCCCAATTTTTTTGGTCCATTTCAAGCATGCACGATTGTTGGATCTGGAGGAGAGAGGGATTCTTGGAGCAGCGAGCATGTGGGACTGAAAGGGCATCACCTGTGCTGAAGAATGGTTGTTGAATCACTCAAAACGATGGAGTACATATAGAGCTAGAGCTTTGAGCAAGTCAGCCCTCTCACAAGCCACACCAGTTAGCCATGGAGGCTAAGGCTCACACACTAGAGTCCACAATCTCACACAAGGGAGGAAATCAGCCTAACAATCAGGCTGACCAGTCACACACGACCTAGAGAGCTAGACAATGCTCTCATGGCACACTCCTAGTGGTCACATCACCCACAAACCCATGGATAATCGCCATGTGTCCATGGCTAGCACACAAGGATCTCACCTCACCTAAAAAGTAAGGAGAGGTACCTTTATCCTAGACAGCACACTCTGACAAGGCAATCCTAAGACCAAGGACCTTTTTGGATATTTCTCCCATCAGGTCTTGACCCTGGACCTCTTGCCTTTTTCTTTTCTCAGGCTAAGGCATGGAGCCGTCGCCCATGGCCACCCAGACATCGGCGGTCCATGACCCCTGAAACTTCGAAAATTCATATCTCCCAATCCGACCGTTGGATCGGCTTGAAACTTGGACCGTAGATAATTTGCCACCTGATCTTTCCAATGGTGAAAACGGATTGACGATCGGAGCAGGCATCTGGATGTTTCCTGGAACTTGCTCCTGTGGACCTGAAACTGAGCCGGACGGCTCCTTTCCCAACAATCTCCCACTTTGCCGCAGTCAGAGTGGGCTGAATCCACATGCCTTCATGCAGAACTGCTGCTTCTCACGGGTCACTGGCTTGGTGCAGAAATCAGCGACCTGCCTGCTGGTTGGAGTAAACTCCAGCTTGATAGCACCCTCCTACACCATGTGTCTGATGAAGTGATATGCGATGTCAATGTGCTTGGTGCGTGCATGGTGCTCAGGATTCTTGGCGAGTGCGATTGCGCTCTGGTTGTCGACGCGCACAGGAACTGGAACTACTGCACTCCCACTCATCTCCGCCATGAGGCGCTGGAGCCAAACTGCTTCCTTGGCTCCAAAGCTGAGAGAGACGTACTCAGCTTCTGTGCTCGAGGTGGCCACGACCACCTGTCGCTTGCTGCACCAGCTGATGGCACCTCCATTCATGAGAAACACATGTCCAGAGATGGACTTGCGGGTCTCAGGATTTAAAGCCCAATCTGCATCTGTGTAGCCGATGATGCTGTTGTCGTTGCCATTGTAGGTGATGCCGACGTTGATGGTTCCAGCAAGGTAGCGGAAGATCCGCTTCACTGCCTTCTGGTGCTCCGGTCCGGGATTAGCCATGTGCTGGCTCACAGCGCTCACAGCCTGTGCGAGGTCAGGCCTGGTTGCCACCATCAGGTACATGAGACTGCCGACGGTGCTCTGGTACTTCTGCCGCTCAGCTGCATCTGCTTCTCCAGTGAAGCTCACGAGATACTGCCGCGTTTCCAGTGGCGTGCCGATGGGTTTTGCCTCTGCCATGCTGAACCGCTACAGGACGTCCTTGATGTAGCGACTCTGCTGTAGCGAGAGAGAGCGTGATTTGCGGTCACGCATGATCTGGATGCCGAGGAAGTATGACGCCTCCCCGAGATCAGACATCTGGAAGTGCTCCTGCATGGCCTCCTTGAACTCCTGCAGTGTAGACATGCTGTTGGAAAGGAGGAGCATGTCATCCACATAGACAATGATGATGAGGATCTCATGCTCATGCTGCCAGCGATACACGCTGTAGTCACACTCGTTGCGCTCAAACCCCATGCACTGCAACGCCGCATCCAACTTCTGGTTCCAAGCACGCGATGCTTTCTCGAGGCCGTACAGCGACTTCTACAGCTTGCAAACCAGGTGCTCCTGGCCATCCATGACGAACCCCTCCGGCTGCTCCATGTAGATCTCCTCCTCCAAGTCACCATTCAAGAATGTCGTCTTGACATCCATGTGGTGAACCTCGAAGTCCTCAGCTGCTGCATAAGAGAGGAGCGTGCGCACAGAGGCAAACTTTGCAACAGGGGCAAAAGTTTCTGTGTAGTCGATGCCCTCCTGCTGCAAGTAGCCCTTGGCGACCAGCCTCGCCTTGCACTTTTCCAGGTTACCATCTGCTCCCCGCTTCTTCTTGAACACCCACTTGCACTTGATCACCTTACGTCCAGGTGGACGCTCAGTCAGCTCCCACGTGCCGTTGTCCAGCTGCGACTGTATCTCTTGCTACACGGCTTACGCCCAATCTGCTGCATCCGGTGCAGCCATGGCCTCCTTGTATGACGTTGGCTCATCTGAATCTGATGCTACTGCGACGTTCATCTGTTTTGGTTTCTGCAGCATCCAGAAATGGCCGCGCTCACCAGGCTTGGAACGCACCCTAAGAGGGTACCTACGACCTGGTGCTGGAGCGTTAGCGGGCGGCTGGCGCGGTGCTGCTGGCACAACTGCTGCTGCTGGTGGTGCTACATCTCCCTCCTCTGCTTCTGCCGGTGAGGTTGCTGTATCTGCTGCATCAGACATGGGAGAGAAGAGTGATTCTCCCACTGTCACAGTAGAGGAAGGATCGGGAGAGACTGGGTCAGGAAGGAATTCTGCTCCCACTGTCTCGTCAGCTGGTGGTTCTGCTGCCTCTTCACAGACAATGTTGGTGCCAATGACGTTGCTCTCGTTGAAGATGACATCCCTGGAGATGATGACGTGGCCTGTATCCCTCTCGTAGAGGCGATAGGCCTTGCTTGCCACGTCGTAGCCAATCATCAGCATCTGCATACTCTTTGCGTCCCATTTCTGCCGCTTCTCCTTGGGCACGTACATGTGCGCCAGGCTGCCAAATGCTTGGAGATGACCCACGCTCGGTTTTTTGCCGAACCACGCCTCGTACAGCGTCATCTGCTCCAGCGCCTTAGTTGGACTGCGGTTCTTGATGTAGACCGCAGTGCTCACGGCTTCAGCCCAGAAGTCGTAGGTCAGCCAAGCCGCATGCAGCATGGAGCACGCCGACTCCACAATGGTATGGTTGGCGCGTTCTGCTACACTGTTCTGCTGTGGCGAGTACGGCGCAGTACGCTACGCCTTGATGCCAGCTGCTGCGAGGTAGTCCTGGAACTCCTTGCTCAGGTACTCTCCACCGCGATCGCTGCGCAGCGCCTTGATTTTCTTGCCAGTCTGGTTCTCCGCCATGGCCTTGAACTCCTTGAACCTGTCAAAGCACTGGTCCTTGGAAGGAAGGAAGTACACAGCAGTGTAACGGCTGAAATCATCAATGAAGGTCAGGAAATACCTAGAGCCTCCAAAGCTTTGGGTCTACATCGGTCCGCACAAGTCCGTGTGGACCAGTTCCAACACCTCCTTCGCACGCTCCCCTGCTCAGAGAACGCCTCCCAGTGCTGCTTCCCTTCCAAACAGCCGATGCACAACTGCTGCTCAAAGTTAGAGATGGTAGGCAGGTCACGCACCATCTGCTTTGCTTGAAGCTGCTGCAAGGCGCGCATGCCGATGTGGCCGTAGCGCGCATGCCAGATCTCGCCATCTGTCGCCTGCACCACTGCTGCAAGACTCTGCTCACGCGGGATCTTGGTCGCCCCCAGCAGGCGGTACATGTCGCCCTCCTTCACCGACCTGGCCAACTCCTCTCCTGTATCCTTGTTGAGGATGTAGCCATAGTCATCATCGAAGACGACGCGCAGTCCTGTGTTTGTAAGAGAGGAGACTGAGAGGAGGTTGAATGCAGCATTAGGTACGTACAGTACGCCATGGAACACTCCCACTTCAATGCCACGCGGGGTCTCCAACCACATCTCCACAATCCCAATCCCCTCAGCATACACCACCCGATCATCACCCAAAGCGATAGGACGGGGAGGGATGGATAGCAACTGCGTAAACCACTCCTTGTGGTGCGTCAGACTCTTGGTACACCCAGAGTCTTTGTACCATGCCAGATCAGCCTTCTCCTTCTGCGACATGTCAGAATTCTCCATGAAGAGGCGGTCGCGCACCTCCTTGGCCACGTTCATGTTGCCAAAATGGCGCACACCAGTCTGGTTTTGCTGCTGCTGCTGCTGGTGCTGCTGACGTTGCTGTGACTGCTGCTGCTGTTGTTGTGGAGATTGCTGCTTTTGCTGCTGCTGCTGCTCCTTCTGGTCCCTCTTGAACTTGAAGCACTCTTTCTTGTAGTGCCCCTCTTTCTGGCAATAATGGCACTTGCCCTTCTCCTTGCCTCTCTGCTGCCCGGACTGCTACTGCTGCTGGTTGCGTGAGCCCATCGCCATGAAAGCTGCTTCACTACTGCTGCTGCCGCCATTGCGTTTTGCGGCATTGCGACGTAGTTCCACCTGCACCAGGTGTGTGCAGATGAAGTCGAGGTCGAGAGTTGGCTGGCACTCCAGCGTCTCTCGCACCGTGTCGTAGCTGGTAAGGAGTCCCCTCAGCAAGAGGAGGATGAAGCACGTCTCTTCCACAGGGTTGGCGGCCGCTCTCAGCTGCTTCGCCAGCTCCTTTGCCCTGTCCAGGTACGCCTCCATCCCTTCACCACCCTGCATTTTCAGCGCCATCATCTTTTCCTCCAAAAGCATGAGGAATGCAAGATCCTTGCTCTTATACTTCTTGCACACCGTGTCCCACCCCTCCTTTGCAGTAGCCTTGTCACTCACGTACTGAAGATGCGGGTTGGAAATGGTGTTGACAAGCAACCTGTAGGCTTGCCTGTCCTTCTTCTTCCACTCCTCATACGCCGCTGGTACAGCTGCAGAAGAACCCGCATCAGCTGCACCTTTTTGCGGCGTCTTCCCCGCCACCACCTCAGCTGCGGTGATGCCTTTTGCCTGTGGAGGCGGAGCGCGCTCGTCGCCGCTCACCACCTCCCACAAGCCCCTCTCCTCCAAAAGGAGGCGGGTACGGATCTTCCAAAACATAAAGTTGGCGCGTCCTTCCAGCCTCTCCAAGGGCTGGGCTGCTGTTACCATGCCTGCTGCTGCCATTTTTAGCTTTGGTGATGCTCAACGCTGCCCTTGGGTGGCGGCACTACCCCTGCTTCTGCTGCTGCTTCTGCCAGAAATATGTCTGACAGAAAATGGACTGTAGATGCCAGCAGACTGGGAATTTGGAAAAACTGAGCCCACCACTAGAAAATTCAGCTCAAAACCTTTCAGATCGACCCATAAAACAGGATCATCAACAGGGGATTTTGAAAGATATGCCCTCTTGAAAACAGGGTGTGCTTCTGCTCCTACTCCAACTCAGACCAGCCAACTTGTAAACGGCCTTTCTCCCAAACGAATCGATAGAATACAATTATTTTTGCACCAATGGAAAGCTTAGGAAAAATACTACAATTATCATGTGCCACTTTTTAAATTTGACAAAGAAAAAAGAGAGTTATGGTCATCACAAGGCGACAGTCTTACTCATAGAGAAGAGTGTAGCCCTGACCGACCTCGTTTTGAGCATAACTCTCAATCCGACCGTTGGATCTTTGCAATCTTGAGCTCGTTGGAAAGCTTGTCTTGCGAACTTGAAGATCCGCAGGTCGATCGTCAAATTTGGTCAAGGTTTAACCCTAACCCGTCATTCTCAAAGTGACGGCCTGTGCTGGCTGAATCTGGCAGAACCTTGCTCTGATACCAAATGTTGGATCTGGAGGAGAGAGGGAGTCTTGGAGCAGCGAGCATGTGGGACTGAAAGGGCATCACCTGTGCTGAAGAATGGTTGTTGAATCACTCAAAATGATGGAGTACATATAGAGCTAGAGCTTTGAGCAAGTCAGCCCTCTCACAAGCCACACCACTTAGCCATGGAGGCTAAGGCTCACACAGTAGAGTCCACAATCTCACACAAGGGAGGAAATCAGCCTAACAATCAGTCTGACCAGTCACACACGACCTAGAGAGCTAGAGAATGCTCTCATGGCACAATCCTAGTGGTCACATTACCCACAAACTCATGGAGAATCGCCATGTGTCCATGGCTAGCACACAAGGATCTCACCTCACCTAAAAAGTAAGGAGAGGTACCTTTATCCTAGTCAGCACACTCTGACAAGGCAATCCTAAGACCAAGGACCTTTTTGGATATTTCTCCCATCAGGTCTTGACCCTGGACCTTTTGCCTTTTTCTTTTCTCAGGCTAAGGCATGGAGCCGTCGCCCATGGCCACCCAGACATCGGCGGTCCATGACCCCTAAAACTTCGAAAATTCATATCTCCCAATCCGACCGTTGGATCGGCTTGAAACTTGGACCGTAGATAATTTGCCACCTGATATTTCCAATGGTGAAGACGGATTGATGATCGGAGCAGGCATCTGGAAGTTTCCTGGAACTTGCTCCTGTGGACCTGAAACTGAGCCGGATGACTCCTTTCCCAACAACGATTATGCCACATGCGGCTGCAGCTGTGTGCGAACAAATCAAACCATCCTAGGTGGCTGTCGGATGGGCAACATCGCGACCTCAGACGATATGACCTCTTACCCCATGCCTACTTTCACGCATTGGTAGGTAATGCCTGCATGCGATGCCATGGGCCACTGACCCAACCAAGCTCGCCCAACGATCCGAGCACGTTCAACCATTGCCACCCCTCGGTCCAACATCGCTTGGACCGAGGGGTGCATGCTCGCGCATGCACCTTCTAGCATGAAAGTGGCTGGTACACATCCTCTCTGCCGTCGGATGTGGCACATGGCGACGGGATCGAAGGAGACTTTGTGACCATGCACTTTTTGATGCTCACAGCATGGCCTGACGCCCAGCCAACCTCGCCCAAATTTCCCAACTAGCACCACCCCTCGATCCAGCCATCGTTGGTCCGAGAGCTGATAGCTGGAAGCTAGCCTTCACTTTGGATAAATAAGGGGCGAGCCCTCGAATATGAAGAAAAAATGTGCTGAACCCGTGCAGAAAAAAGAAGAAAAATTTGGAAAACGGCGTGCGATGTCGTCGCTCAACCAAGCAACGACAGAAACTTGCGAGGCTGGTGCCGATTTGGTTGGAATCGTGGGTTGAGTTCGACCAACCCACGATTCCAACCCTATCCAGGCACGCCCATTGAATCCTGAATACTGAGGGACCGTGCGGCAAAATCGAGTTCATACAAACTCGCGCTCATGGGGGTACGAACAGGTAATAAGACAATGGACCCATCGGACTCTACCTGCCCGATGCCGATTCCGTACCAGCAACTCTGTGTCCGCGCATGCTACCCGCTTTGCTCATAGTTTGCAGGAGTTCGTAGCCGTTGCTCAAGGTGTTCTAGGGGGTGTTGCTAGCAACTCCTCGGAACAGCCGGAACCATGTTCGTTTGACCACGTGCGCGTTCAAGGGGATTTTTTTATCGAAATCACGATTTATATTTAACACACAGCGTAGAACACTGGAAATGTTTCCCTTGCCCGGAATGTGCAAGGCGCTCTAATGCATCTGAGGGAACTCATGGTCCGTTAGTGCAAAGAGTGAATTGTGGTTTGAGAAGAAGACATCGGTACGTATGTGTGGAACTCTGCGTCCGAGCGTGAGAGACTTGGCACCGACCACCTGCTGGACTGAAAATTGATGGCAGTCCTGAGAAATGGCTCTCGTGGCGGGCAGCAAGATTTGCAATTTTTACATCACGTAGTTCTTTCCGCGCGTGGCATGGGAAACAGGTTGGAAATCTATCGCGAACGCTTACACGACGGAAGTTTGAGCAAAGCGGGTACCGTTCAGTATAATGAAGATCGAAAGGGGATCAACGATGTTGCCTACTCAAGTTGAAGAAGTAGACATGAAGTGAGATTCGACCTGGTAGGAAAGAGAACTCCGTGACGTAACTTGAGTTCATATAAACAGTTTCGAGCGATGGCAGCCACGATGTTCTTTCAAACTCGAGTTCGTATGAACTCGATTTTGTCGCACGATCCCTGAGGCACCGTGTTGATGTCATGGAGGGGCCAGCATCTAGATGGTGATGCAAGCTGTTTCGTTGAAACCTTCGCTACTTAACAGGCGAGTGTGGAAAATTTGCGTGACGTCCATGCTTCGCTGACGTCAGATAGATTTTGCCGGCCGGCACAGATTTCCATCACCTAGACATCTTCAGCAGGCACCGCGATGTTTGCGATTTTACCATCGAGAGACTAGGATTTGCCTTGTGATGTTATGAAAATCGCTCATCACCAGAAAGCATGTTTTCAGAAAGGAGCATCACGATACTGGCCTTTGACACTTTCACCGAAAATGGGGAAATTCTGTTCGACCGGTGAATGCTCAAATTGTTTACGAGCGAACGATGCTTTGCTTGGTTTCTGTCGCATTCAGGGAATTATTTACTAAAAAACCTATGTTCTCAGAAACGGCGGCGGAAAGAATAGGAAAGCCGTCTAGATTGAAAAACGATGAATACCACTAGGTGAGATGCGTGAGCCATCAACGTCTCTTCCTTCTAGCCATTGAGCCTTGTTCCACGTAATCCAGTGGACAGGTTGCCGTATGTGCAAAAACGTACATTTGCGAGGTTCATGACGCAAGGAAAATCACAGTATTGTAGCGAACCGCCTTTTCATCCAGATGCTAATATCGCGTAAACATCTCAAATGCATCAACACGATGCCTGAATATCACCATCGTGCGATACAGCAACGTTACGAGGTACCCCGTTCCGGATTTTCGAAAACGCTATCCACCCCGTTTGAAGGATTTTGGTCTCCATTCGCCCCGTGCTTCGATTTTTTATCTCCATAAGCCCCGAATTCAAAACTTTTATTTGAGGACGCCCTGCAGCCAGAGTGTCGGTGACAAGGTGCCCCGTCGGGTACATGGTCATTGTCCAGACATTTCCATTTTGCGACTTCAGTGTAATCTATCAATACAAAAATGTTATTGTTATAAAAAAAATTATGAAGTAAATGAGACCTTCCAAAAAGGCGGGGGGTGGGCGGATACATTGCACAATGTCATTTGGGGAAGGGGGGTTTGAAAAACAAACACACGAGCAATTCAAGGACGACACCTGATGATAAGAGGCTTTTCCATCTGTTTCTTAGGACGTGTTCCAAGAAATAGGAAAAACGCTAAAAAATACCTCAGACGACTCAATATGGAAACCGGGTATATCTTTACGTTGCAATATACCCCTCATGTCGGGGTATATTGTAACAAAACAATCTACCCCGCGGGCCATCGCAGGGTTTATTGTGACAAAAAAAGTGAAGATGGGGCTTTTGGGGATCAAAAAATGAATTGTGGGGCGACCTGTGCTCAACTTCTCGGCGACGGGGGGGTTGGCGAGTTTGGTTTCTGAACCAGGGGTATCTGGATATCTTCTTCTCGCGTGATATCATCGCGTGATGGTGATATTCAGCAATGTTGCACGCATTTTTAATCGCGCTCAATATCGCTCATGACGTGATCAAACGACCTTCAAATAGTGTTCCCGGGGGTTTCATATGTCTTTCAGAGTTCAGTCCTTGAGGAATCGGCTTGTCCTCAATGGGGGTTCCAAATACACCCTTTCATCGCGATGGAGAACGTTCAGGAGCAATGTTCAGATGTCAAAAGGACACATCTTCATTCTAGCTAGAAACAAAGAAGAAGCCGGGAGACCCAAAAGAATTTCGGACCAAGAATGCATGAGGATAAAAAAACTACTTTTGAGTTCTGGAAATGTATATCGTTGCACGCATCACCAAAAATATGGATCAGGGATGATGTGCATGAATCACCAGATCGTTGTCGAAATTTGGGCATCACGATGCTAACATCCTGATTGATTTGGGGGGGATGTCTGTTCAGACAACGCGATGAAGATCCAACCATGCACCAACCATGAAAAAAAGTTGTCAGTGACTCTGCGTTATTGATTCAAATATCGCTAGGAATGTTGCATGGTCAGTAGATCTCCAACTACGGGCCGAGAACGACAGGTGCAGGAACTTCGATTTCACATAAATAAGCCACAATATTACATTAAAAAATTTTAATGTCTGCTTTATTTCCCGACCAAGGGCGGGCAAGGAGTGGATGGACGTTGGAGAGAAGTTAAGACAGGAAAATGTGAATGTCGAAAGTTAGATCTAAAACGTTGTCTTATTTGGTCGCTGTTTCATACTAAACACTCATCCCAAGTCGTTCTATGAGCCTATTGCACAAGATTGTGCTGTTTGACCTGGTTGGCCACCATGCCCCAAACATTCATTTGTCCAAATGTTGAGTATCAAACATTCGGACGAGTGAATTTTTGGGGCAAGCGTTTGCCTAAAAGAACCAAATTTCTAAAAAGGAGATGGCAAGAATCATGTTTGTTGGCATGGAACGACTGTGTGATACATTTATTTTTTCCCTTCTTCGCTATCCTTATTGAGTCGTTCCTAGACATGCACCTGGATCAAAAGTCTTTTGCTCCAACTGAGAAAGGAGGAGGAGAAACGGTGGGTGAGGCTGGTTGCGTGGTTCAATTAAAGATTTTCAACTCGTGCCTTGTTAGTTGGTTTGGATGGTTGGAACGTCGAATTTTACATGTGCTGAGGCCTTTTCTTGTTTCCAAATTGTGAATCTACAATATTTCAAACTTCTATGTACGTGTTAGAGACATCACCATGACACATGCTTAAGCATCCGCATTGAAGTGGCTATAACACATCCTCTCTGCCATCGGATCAGCTCCATCGCGACGGGAAAGAAGAAAAATTCATCCTCATACATTTTCAACGTGCAGAGCATTGCAAAATAGTGGCCATGCTTTGCATTTGTTGCTCAGTCAACTCCTCCAAACACGTTCAACCATCGCCACCTCCCTGTCCAACCATTGTCGCAACGAGAGCCGATGGTTGGATGGCAAATATTTCTCGCTCCTTGAAAAGAGGCATGTTTTGCGTTGACCATTTTGCGTTTGGCTGAGTACAGTCGCATCAGCCGTCCGTGTAGAGGCTTATGACTTGGTTTGTGTTAGGACGTCCGTATTGAGACGGACGCTGTCCCGATAGGAGGAAGTCAGATCCAGCGGACTAGACGAAACTTAACGATAATTAGACCAACATCTTTTGTCACCATCGCTGCCCCAAATGCAAACATGGAGTCTGCCAAAAACAAAAGACGTGTCCAACCTCGCCTGGTACCTCTACTCCGTGCAAAAAAAAACGACAATCTCGCGCATAAAGTGGGTAGTAGCTATAGTAAACCAACAGGTTGAGGGGAGTTACGTGGCAACATCTACTTTGGTTGGTTTCGATGGTTGAATTCGGCCAACCATCTATCCCAACTACAACTAGCCTCACCCAAGATGTACCCTTGGTAATGTTCACGGACTGGGTATAACAGTTTGTTCGACACTCAGACATGGATTTGGCTTTTTGGGTCGTGATTGGAACCACCCCACTAAGGTGATCAAATATGGAAAAACAAAAAATAATTGAGAAATGCATGATTCTTGGCTATGGGTCTTCCACTTCCTGGCAGTCTCTTTGGCGATCTTATTCGATCATAGTACTTTATTTCAACATTTTTTGTCTGATTTTTCATACCGGCTAGTCGTATGTCTGACGTAAGATCCTAGCTTGGGAGTTTTAGGGACCAAAGTTTGATCTCGGTTGTTGTCCTCTTTGATCTGGGCCTAAAATTAAATACAAAACTATTTCTAGATATCATGCTTGGCTCGGGGCTGATGCTTACTGTCGATCCTTCATATTTCATCGAATGGGCCACAATTTCTTTCCAGTTTCAGATGGATAGGTCACTCATTAGTCCGGGAAAACCAGTCTTTAGCGCAAGCATCTTCTGTTGAGATTCTGGCAACTTAGGTGAGGTGACAGTATGCAAACTGCAAGGGTTCACCCAAGGAGACGCTCACAGGCGTCCAAGTTGCATCAACATGCAGGAAGAAGGAAGAAAAGAGTGAACGAAACCAGCCTAAGCGTCGGACCCCTGCCAGCGCTGGGGGCCTCGCCAGCGCTGGCAGGGGCGCGTTTGGCTGTCAAGGCGATGAAAATCGTCCCACCCACGCGGACAGTCCTGCTGCACTGGCCAGGGGCGAACTCGCCCTAGGGGCCAGTTTTTCTCGGGTCAGCCCAAACCTGCGCACTATGCCACAAGGCACAAACCCAGCGAGTTGCGAAATTTGCACAAAGAAACAGCATCGGCTCGACAGCCCGATAATTCGCGAGTACAGCATAAATAATATGTGGAGCTGGGACGCAGGGTCGAGCGTCTCGTTGGTAGTCACTGCACCCAGTCGCAGCTCGAGCCACGTCAGCTCCCCCAGCGATCGGCAACCGCAGCCAGGTCAGGGTCCTGCACGTGGATGGACATGAGCCGAGGGGTCACCGTAAGCAGCGTGCGACACACACAACAACATCTTCATCAGGCAGTCCAGAAATTTTTCTTTGGGCCCTAAACGATCACCCAATTGGAGTGCTTCCAAACACGGCCAAGTACGCGCTGAGGGAGCATATCACTCGGGAAGTTGAGTAGAACCCGCCATGGCTAGATGCTTGAAGATGATTCAGTTTGAATTTGGATGTCTAGATAGAGTGCAAAACCAGGCTCCTTTGTTGTCCATGGACATCAAACTTGGATGTGACCTGTTTGAAGTCAGATTCGGTAGCTAAGGTACATAACTGGATGAAGACAGAATAGTGGTTACGGCCAGGATTAGACAACTTATTTCCTGTCGTCCATCCTCACCGACCAATCTACATGCTTGCCTGTGGGAAGCTGTCATAATAAAGGACCTATGAACGGACCCGAAATCAAATATTGGTTTGCCCTTTGAAATTTTGCAGATGTCCTTTCTACCAAATTACCGTTAACGCTACCTACGTCAGTATTCGCTTGTCCCTCTCCACAAATGGTGCACCTCCGTGGGGTTCCATGGGCACAACATGGCCAGGACTGGTCCTCGGCCAGCTGAACACACTCCAAGAATATTGGAACAGGTCACATCCATGACATTGTTTCTAGAAATCCATGCCTCAAGAGTTTTTCACCTGTCAGATGGCACAGGTTAACAGAAACCCATGTCCACGAGCTGTATCGTGCTTGGCTAAGTAGATTGCTTCCTGCCTGATGGGCGTGATGTACGGCCCTGTTTAGAATGTACTCGCGAGTGTCATGAAAAACACGCGCATGCCTAAGGCTTACTCTCCTTCTCAGCCTAAACTGCGATCCTTCTAGCCTCCGCCGGCACATATGAACTATGCGCCTCCCCTCATCTCAGTACCACGACAAAAGTTTGGATGTTTTACCTCGACGATGGACAATGGTCCACCATCAGTATTTTCTGCTTTCATCATACACTTACTCTACGGTGTTCAAGAACCTTTGAAGCTCGCCTCCAAGGTTTTTGTATTAAGAATGAGGATAACCACTACCGAGTGGATCCAGACACTAGTCTCATCGTGAGACTATTGCACAAAGCATCTGTCACGTTATGGTCTCTCTTCTCATCTCATAATGGTACTAGCTTGCACAATGATTGATTTCGAGTGGCACTCTGTGCTCGTGCCGCCCCTCTTGTCAGAAAATGCAGGGAATCTCCTCCTTGAAGCGCTAAATGGAACAGATCAGGTTTTCGAAGTCCATAGGCACGGTCATGACCAGCTGGAGGGCAATCCGCATGCGATGTATGATGCACGCCAATACTTGAGTACTGCCAAGCCCATCAACTCCCTCCACCACCAACAGCAGCACGTGAGCGTGTCAGCCGTTGAATCTAGTGAGCCATTTAGGTGTGAGGACATTATTAGATGTGACAACCTCAAGTAACAACAGTAGTAGCAACAACCGATGGCATGGATCAGCTTGTCTTCCTCCCCCTGAGCACATTAGCACCGACTGGCACGTGGCTAGTATGACAGGAACGGGAAAATCCGTTGACCTTCCTCAACCAGGAGCACAATACTAAAAGAAATAGCAACAACAGCAAAAGAAGGAATGCGAGCAACAGCACCAGCAATGGCCGATCAAACAACCATTGTTTCAGCATCAAGAGCTGCTGTAGAAGTTGTTGCTTTTGATGGCTGGAGCACTCTTACAACATCAGCCAGAAGCAGGCTGCCACTACCATTGGTGAAATAGAGCTGTTTCTGTAGGACCCTCTTGCAAAGAATCAACTACTAGTACTGCACTTGCTCCTACTATCCTTGCTACTACCGCTGTAGTACTAGCTTACTGACTACTGTCACCTCCTCTGCTACAGTTGACAACCCTAAGTGGCTTGGCATACTGTGCGGCAATTCTAAAGGATGTTGACCCATTTTGAGGAACGCAATTCTTCCCAACTCGGACTTCCTCCTATAGTAACTTGAGTAGGAAGAGGTAGGATGCTAATGTAGTCAATAGGCTATGACAACAGCAAAGATTTCTCTTCTCTTGGGTGTCCTTCGAAAGATAAGGGTCTCTGAATGGGGTCGTTGCCGTAGTCTGGCGTGTCATGCGGAAATGGAGTAGGGTTGCCTACATTGGTCAGACATGAAGGTATGGAAGGTGTTTAGAAGCTCCTAGATTCAATAAAGCGTTCCAGCTAGTTCTGGTGCTGATAAAGTGCTTTACGAGACTCCCTCCTGGTACTTCCGAAAATTACACCTAGCTCAATAGAGTTTGAAGGAAATGATGTTTCTTTATCAGTGCCATCGCTTGCGTTTCCAACCGTTGCCCTTAGCAATTTTTCCAAAATAGGTCAATGTTCCACGTCGAATGTGCGGTGACTGGCCAACCCTGAGGCAAAGGATCTTGGAGACATCCAAAATTTAGCTGAAATTTGTTACTGTGGTCCTCAACTACTTCCATTACTTTTATTAATCTTCTAATGAAAGTGCTACACTTAGAGTAGCAGGATCAGAGATAATAGGAGCAGCAGTAGTAGAAAAGGCATTATCACTTCTGAATGGTTCCAATACAAGCAGGCAAAAGAGGTTTTGGAGAATACTACAGGCTCTCCATCATACTACAGTTGTTCACAATGCTGCATCAGAGCCTACTTGTGAGAATTTATCTGCTCCAATGGTAGGGGATGCCACAGCTTCTACAAAAATCTTCTACAAGAGTCCAATGGGTGCAATGGACGAGAACCCATACATTCCTTCGAAGAGGCAGATCGTTTCCATTTGCCAATAATTTTCCAGTCCAAAGGTCTTGGTACAAAACGACCTATTTCCACGTTCACCAAACAGGTACGGTCCATCCAGTTCTTCAACAAACAAGTCAAGCTTTAGGAGTGGGAAGGAGGACAAGGATCAGTGGCAACTGAAAACACCTCAAGAATCGGCACTGGCATCACCAACGCCAAGGGGCCTCAGCAAGAGCAGTAGTGGCATCAACAACAAGATAATGTCCAAGTGCATGACTGAGAGGCATCATCAAGATTGCATCAATAAATAGCTTGCAAAGCGACGAGACGTGATGGATGGGCATGGGGACATGGCAAGCATGCTCAACCATGCAGTGGCAGTCATCCAGGATTTGCAGAGAATGAAAATTCAAGCATAGTCTAGTGTGCTTGTGCCCATTGGGGATCCCTTCGTAGCCATGTCTCCTCGAAATAAAAAATATGAAGTGTCCTCTTCCATGAAGAGAAGAGCTGGTCAGGCTGAAAGGGCCTGTGAAACTATCGTTTCGCCTAAAAAAGGCTCTTTACATGAGTGCACTACCATGTTTGCTTATGAATGCCTCGTGTACAGCAATATTTCTTTACCAATTTCCATGGCAGGCAGGCAGGGAGGCAGGCCAGCAGTTAGGCAGGCTAATAGGTAGGTAGACAAGCAGGTAAATAGGCAGGGAGGCAGGCAGGCAAACAGGAAAGCAGGCAAGGGCACAGGCAGGCAGGCCAAAAGGCAGGCCAAAAGGCAGGCAGGCAGGGAGGTAGGCGGGCAGGCATGCACGGAAGCAGGCAGGTAGGGAGGCAGGCAGGAAGGCAGGCAGGTAGGCAGGCAGGCATGCACGTAGACAGGGAGGCACGCAGGTAGGTAAGAAGGCAGGGAGGAGGGCAGGACAGGCAAGTACGTAGGACAGGCAGGGCAGGTAGGGCAGGAAGGATAGGTAGGGTAGGCAGGTTAGGCAGGGCACGTAGTGCATGCAAGGCAAGCAGGGCAAGAAGGGTAGGCAGGGCAGGCAGGGAAGGTAGGGTAGGCAGGGAAGGCAGGGTAGGCAAGGTAGGGAGGGCAGGTACAGCAGGGAGGGCAGGCATGACATGCACGGTAGGCAAGGCAGGCAGGCAGGCAGGCAGGCAGGCAGGCAGGCAGGCAGGTGGGCGGGCAAGGGAGTGGGCGGACGAGCGTGCGTGCGGGCTGGCGAGCGGGCGGGTGAACGGACAGGAGGGCGGGCGGACCGGCGGACGGGCAGGCAGGCGGGGGGACGAGCAGGTAGGCGGACGAGCATTCGGGCGGGTGGGCAGGCGGGCGGGCAGGCAAGCAGGCAGGCAGGCGGGCGGGTGGGCGGGCAGGCCAGCGAGTGGACGAGCGTGCAGGCGGTCGGGCGGGCAGGCAAGCAGGCAGGGAGGAAAGAAGGCAGCCTTGCAGGCAGGCATGCTTGCAGGTATGTAGGCTTCCAAGCATGCCGGCAGGCAAGCAAGCACGTAGGTAGGCAGGCCGGCAGGCAAGCAGGCAGGAAAGCAAGAAGGCATGTAGGCAGGCAAGCAAGCAAGTAAGAAGGTAGGCAGGAAAGCAGGTAGGCACGCAGGTAGGCAGGCAGGCAGGTAGGAAGGTAGGCAGGCAGGAAGGTAGGCAGGAATGCAGGCAGGAAGGTAGGCAGGCAAGAAGGTACACACTCATGCAGGCAGGCAGGCAGGCAGGCAGGCAAGCAGGTAGTGAGGTAGGCAGGGAAGGAGGCAGGCAAGTAAAAAAGTAGGCAGACATAAAAACAACCAGATAGAAAGATAGACAAACAGACAAACCGACGGACAGACCAAAGGAAGGATAAATAAATGGATGGACGTACGGATGAACACATGAACAGACGGATAGAAGGACGGACAAATAGATGGAAGGACAGAAAGACAGACGGACAGATGGACCGTGAGATAGACAGATGGATAGATAGACAAAGAGACAGAAAGATAGGCAAACAGAAAGAAAAATATAAACAGAAAGATACAGATAGACAGACAGACCGACAAAGACAGATACACAGAACGACACACAAATGGATCAGGGTAGACAGATAGACAGACAGACAAATAGACAGACAGACAGAAATAACGAAAGACAAACAAACAGACAGACAAATAGACAGGAAGACAGATGGATGGACAGGCGGATGGATGGACGGATGGACGGAAAAACGGACAGACGGACAGACGGAAACACAGTCAGACAGACGGACGGAGGACATACAGAAATACAAATGGATGGACGGACGGACGGACGAATGGATGGATAGACAGACAGATAGATAGAATGACAGAAAGAGAGAAAAAAAGACAGACAGATTAAGGGACTCAAGGTGAATCTAATTCAACTTGTTTCGCTTAAACCAATGAAGCATTGACTACGCTAGGGCTGGGTTAGTACAGCCATGGAGGTCCACACTATGAAAAAATTAAAGTGTGAAACCTAAGCAAGGAGAGCCTTGTTGGGATGAGTCTCGCTAGTCTAGACCCACCTAGCGGGCCGGCGAGCGAGGCTCACCAGCACGCAGTCCAAGAGGGAGGACCGTCGCCCTCGTGCTCCGAAAAAGGGCCTGCTAGCCCGCGCCCTGTCCTGCACATGCAAAGACAAGATGGGTCATACACAATTCTGAGTCTGATCTAGGTTTCTGTTGAAAGTCCAAGTATGACTCAGACGGATGGCTAAGTACAAATATAGGTCTGTGAAGGGAAATCTCAGCAATGACGAGGTTGTTGAGTGATGGAGGAGAGGGGCCATGCAGGCAGGGTGGGGGCGACCACTCGTGCGGGAAGGAGGAGTCGCGAGCCGTCACGGTGCGTCGCCTCCACTCTCTGCTCCAGCATGCCATGCGCACTCACGACCATCCACAAGGAGAAATATGCACAATGAGATTAACACACGCCCTTTTGGACGGGAGTACGGTGGGCATGTACCCAAGATGTTGGAGTTGGAGCAGAAGGGAAGAGGATGGGAGTGCCTTGGTAAGAAAGCTTCCAAGCCGAGCCTGACCACTGATGGCACACACTTCAACTGTCCCAGCATCCACCGCCTCGAGAATGAAATGATGTTCAATGCTGATTTGTTTTGTGCATGGATGCAAAAATCCATCATTTGCTGCAATACGGCGGGCAACTGAGCTGTTGTTGTGCACTCAAACAGCAGATGTGTGCACATCCAGTTCCTCAAGCAAACGCGCAAGCGAGATCCCCTCACATTGTGCCTCAGTCAACGCCATGTATTCTGCTTCAACCACGCTCTGTGCCACACATGACTGTTTGGTGCTGCACCGCGACACGGCTGTACCCCACACATAAAACACAATATCTACCTCGACTGCAAGAAGCACGATTATTCGCATAATCACTGTCTCAATACCCATCCAAAACTGGACCTGCGACAGGGGAAAACACTAGGCCATGGACAGCCATGTCCAACACATAACATAGGAGCTTCAGCAGTGCTTTGTGATGTGTACTGCATGGTTGCTGGCTGAACTGGGCAACAGTGCTTAGTCAACACGTTGACTATGCAAGTAATGTCCAAACATGTGGTCGAGGTAAGATATGAGAGATTGGCGGTGATCTGCCTGTACAGTGTGGAATCTATGTCAGGGCCGTAGTCCGTGGTGCGTGCATCCAATGTGCTGTTGTGGGAGATGTTGTATCAAGTTCTCGAAGCGTTCTGTGAGGTGAGCAAGGAATCAACCTTGATGAAGGATCAAGGTTTGTGCTGTGCGGTCACGTGTGATGGCCATGCTTAGGAAGTTCTGTGCCTTGCCTAGGTCTGTCATTTTGTAGTGGGATGTGAGCACTACTTTGGCCTGTCCAATGAGCATGAGGGAAGGAGACAAGAGCAAAACGTCGTCTACAAATACCAGCAACGCAACAGGCAAAACACTATCCTAGAAAGAAATAGTAAATGGTCATAGATACTTTGTGTAAACCCACCGCATTCAAAGTGTGGCGGATCACTTTGTTCCAGCACCTAGGCGCCTGTTTCAAGCCACAAAAGGCTTTTAGCAACAGCCACACCCTGTCAATTCCATCTTCAAACCCTCTGGCTGTTTTACAAACAATTCTTATTCCAGTGGTCCATTCAAGAACGCATTTTTTACATCCATCTGGTGAATGTCCCAGTCTCTGTCTGTGGCTACTGCTAGCAAGGTACGGCTGGTTACTTTCCAACCAGGGCATATGTGTCAATGAAATCTTCTTCCGGAATTTGGTGAAAACCTTTTACTACAAGCCGTGCCTTATACTTCTTAACCAGGCCCTTGAGATTCCTCTTTAGTTTGAACACCCATTTGACATACATGGCCTTATGGCCGGGTGGCAAGTGCACCAGTATGAACACCTCATGTTCCAACAATGCATTTAGCTCAGCAACCATTACCTTTTCCCATTCTGCGGCATCTGGACGCCCCCTTGCCTCAGTCAGGGTCAATGGTTTGGTTACACTGCGATCCGTGGATGCAGTGCCGACAATGTGATAGAATTGCTTACAGTTGAATCTAGGAAGGTTACGCAGAGATCGTCGCATTGGCTCGGGCGATGGTGTTTTTGCACTTTCATTCTCAGCTAGAGGGGTTAGAAGCTTGAGGCCTGGAGGTGCCTGAGAGGCACTAGACTCGCTGTTGGCCAGGTCTGTGGGTGAGAGCAAGTCTTTGGGCATGGAAGTGGTCATCTCATTGTCTTGCATGGGTCGGAATGTGTAACCTGCATCTTGTGGTGGGGAAGACATGAAGATAGGCACACTCACATGCTCTGGTTTGTGGTGTCACGTGGGCAGAGAAGGGGCCTGGCACATTGTACGAAACACCTTGTATGGAATGTGTTTCAAGAAGTAGGTATCACGATTTTTGACATCGATGTGGTTTGTAGGGTCCCAAAATCTCCATGCCTTTGAGGCATGAGATGCTCCAACAAAGACGCACCACCGACCACGTGGACTTCGTTTGTTATCTCATTGTGGTGGTGCAAACCAGACGCATGCCATTGTGTCCCACACCCTAGCAAGCCTCAGATCGGCCTTCTCTTTGAAACAATGCTCCCATAGTGTAACTGATTTGGGGAGTGTACCTTGTGGGATACGGTTCCACACCCAGATGATATAATTCACAGTGTTCTCCCAAAACCCAAATGATAGGCCTGACTCTGTTAGCAGTGTGCGCAGTGCGTCCCCAAGGGTTCTGTGCCATCGTTCTGCCACTCCAATTTGTTGTGGAGTGTAGGGAGTTGTGGTCTAATGTTCAACTCCTCTGGCTTTCAGTCATGTTGTCAGTGCACAAAGAAACTCCCCTCCTCTGTCGATGCATAATTTCAGGATTGTACAGCCTGTCTGTTGCTTAGCGAGTGAGTTCCATTTGGTGAAGGCACACTGGGCATCATCCTTGGGTTTTTGCAGAAATGCCCAGCAAAAGCGGTTGTAGTCATCAGTGAGGATTAAGACATGCAGTGATTCATACTGGACTGATGGCACTGGCATCGATCTTGTAGGATCTGCATGTACCACTGCCAGGGGTCTCGTGGTGTTGCTGTCTGATCTATGAAAGGTTTGTTGTTTTCCTTTGTGACAGTCTAGAAAAGCATTTGCTTTTAGGCCGTGTGGACAGTCATCAAGGAGCAGAAAATGTGTTGGGATGTGTTTCAGCAGATCAGTGACTGTTTCAGTGTTGAGATGATTAAGACGATGATGAATGAGCTTTGTGTGTGTTGTGTTCGTAATTCTGACGACGTGCATTTGGGGTTGATTCAGTTGTGAGCGGACAAAGGGAAACATGGTCAGCTTGTACAACATGTTATTTTGCAGTGACCCATCAGCTAGCAATCTACCAGACGCATAAGAGAGCATGCAGCGTCCACTTTGTGTCAATTCTGTCATATTGACCTCTCAGTCTAGTTCCCCCCCAGAAAAAAACATTGACTTTTAACCACGGCATGTACAAGACACCAGTGAGCCACAATACCCCACCAGGGGCCTAGAGAGCCACTGTCCCCATACTCTCAACCGACAACCTTTCCTCAGACCCAGTCTTCACACCCTCAACAAAAGGCGTAGCATGCAGTGTTACAAACATCTGGTGATGCGAGGACATGTGATGGGATGTGGTGGTGTCAAACAACCACTCATGCATGGGAGTTGCGTGTGACGTGGTGATGTGAGTGTGCCCCAACTTCTGACCTTGCGGCTGTGGCATGGTAGTGGACTCTGGTGGATGCGGCTCCATGGGCGGGCTCCACCCTGGTCCTAATGGAAATGCCAACGCCTTCTGGGGCTCAGTCGTCTTAACGTACACCCTGTGCGCCCATGCTGGAACAGGGGCAGATACACCTAGGAATGGGGGCATGAAGCTGGGTCCCTAATACATAGGTGAAGATGGTGCTGGCGACGATGGATACATGGTCGGTTGCAACTGCGGTGTACCAAATGTGCCACACCAAAGGGTGTCGAATCAGATGGGGGGTTGGCAGCTCTGAGAATCTTGGTCAGCTTCTTGAAAGACAAGTTAAGATTGATCAATTGCTAAATGCACAAGAGGGCAGCCAAGGTGGCTGAACTTAAAAGAAATAGGTGATGATGAGTCTTGGATAATCATGTTATTTTAATACGCTGATCCCCAATGATTGTGCCACACTGAATAGTACATGAACTTGCACACATGTGCCAAGAAAAAAATACCACAAGAGCACATGGAAACCAGATCCATGTGATCGCACGTGTGCACACATGTGCAAAGCGGAAACACCACATATTTTTCCAGGTTACTGAACTATGTGAGGTGAAATCAATGATAAATGCATGAATTCTTGTTTTTTCCTATCATTTCCATGAAAGTCCTTGTAGGTTTTTTTCTTGTGCCATAACGTATGTCCAAAACATATTGCCACGGTGAGAACAACTGACTGTTGAGAAAAACCCCTATTTTGTGACTATGCTTCATGTTCGAGAAGGGGATCTTATATAATTATATCAAAATACCTAGAGTGTATCTAGGGATAAATTGTGGAGAAGTAAACTGTTGTGACTTGTGTTTTCCCTCACATGCTCTCTCACCTCCTTCACCCCCTCCCCCCTCCCAATGTGAATGTACCTGGAAAGTGTACACGGCAATGTATTATGGAGACATAAACTTCTGCGAGTTGTGTAATTCCTTGTGCATTCTCTTGCCTCTCCTCATCTCAAAAACATGTCGATTTTCATGGGGGAGTGTATCTCAAAGTGTACTGTGGAGAGGCATAGTTTTTTGTTGCTTCTGAGGATCAAGTCATTGGTAGTCGTTCTTGAATTTCTTGCACGTCAAACCAAGCACCACCAGTGAAGACTGAGATTCATCCAGTAAAGTCTTGAACTGCGTATTCAACAGCACTGAGGAAATTTTGAGATTGTTGTGATTCTTGGTCTCCCTTATCAATCACAATGGGTTGCTTAGAAGTGGTGTTGGAGATGTTGATGTCACCAAGGTCTCCAGTGCTGCCAATGAATGGGGTCACCCCCACTTTGGAGCCCAGCATGTATGGACGGATGAGATGTCTCATATTTTGTGGATGCAGTGGTTTCATCTGTCGATGTGGCGAGCGATCATCGAGAGCCAGTCACTGATTGCTCGTCAGTTGCCAGTTGGAGGATGTAATCCAGCCCACATTTATTTTCCAGCCACCATGCTACTCACATATTCATATGCCTATACATTCCTTCCCGTCTCCTGCTGAACCTGATAGATTCATCGCCTACTCCTCATTCAGTTCAAGTAGGACTGAACCGGCTCTGGAGGTGCCAGTTTGTGGGGCAATCTCAACATTTTGTGACTTGTGTAATCCCTCATGTACATTCTTCAATTCAGTTTGTGGCTCAATGCAATTGCTTATTATTTCAAACCCAATTATACATTCCCCATTACACTACTCCAATACACTTTTAGCTCATGCCGGGGAGGGAGGGTCCAGGTGTGGAGATCCCTCCCTACAAAATTGAGAGAGTATATAAGGGAAGTGTATCTCTTAAACGCAGAAAAAATAGACTTTTGAACATATTTTCACTCGATCCAATCATCCATTACTTCATCTCCTCTCAGATACACTCCACAACACACTGCCCCGATACAGTTTCAACTTGTGAAGGAAAAAAGGGGATTGGGATGTTGAGATCCCTCTCCTCCAAAGTAGAGGAGTTTGTTTTGGGAGTGAAGCAGGGTGTGTAATATGTGGATAAAGAAAATTCAAATTCATGCATTTATGCCCTATTGTCCCAAATCCATACACTACCTGAAGTGTGTATACAAACATAACATATGGTGAGGATTTTTCTAAGAAAGAAGATGAGAAAAAATAACCGTATTCCGTAGAAATTTCTTGTACAACTCGTGTACATAAATGATTCATATATTGTACTTCAGAAGTTTCAATGTAAGGAAAGAAATCCTTAAAAAGAGGAAACTCCTCTAATTCAAATTATTTGGAAAAGATCTGTTAGACATGTGTTTCAGGAAATTTGAATTACTTTGTGTCCAATCATCATTTGTGTTATGTAGCTGATTTCGTACAGTTGTTTTCTCTTTGTATCTCATGTTTTTTTAAGGCATACTATGTCATTTTTCTGGGCACGATGGACTTGACTTCAAATTGATCCATAGGACTAATCCCCGAATAGTGGCAACTTGACTGTCGCTTGAGTGACAGATTTGCTATAGCTTGGGTGACAGTAAAAAAAAACAATTGCTTCTACGGTAGGTTGCATTGATTTTACTGTTTCTTTCCTTAGACACCTTTTTTTTCCTGACCATGTCTATAATTGATGACTACCAACATACTTCTCTCATACAATTTTGGCATTTTGGAGAAAATGCACACTCATCTCCCCCCTTAAAATTGTAATCTTTTGTGATAGTCTATTTCTGCAAATGTCAAACACACCATTAATATCGAAGAAGATTTCTAGCGAAAACACTTCTGCAAACCGTCAATCTATCTCGATCGATAATTTTCATATAGTGTTGACTGGTTTAGCATAATACACCTCTGTATCTTTTAGGTTGTCTATCCGACACACTTACAGGTAAACTTCCCATGTACATTTTTTTCTTTCGAAGGGGGAGTTTACCTCCCAACTGCCCCCCTCCAGCTGAAGGCAGGGTATTGAGCCATGTATCTGGACGAGGTTCAAACTTAAACACAAGTGCTCGTTACATTAGTTAAAATTCCGTGGAGGATGGATGATACACTCCCCAATGCACAAACCCTAATATTGCGTGGGGGGAGGATGGACAAGTTATCGGGTCCCATTACGTCACTAGTCGACGGAAAACTCGGTTTGGTTCTTTCAAACCAAGCTCTTTGTAAACCCTATACCAGTTCCGATCTATATTGTTTTTTTTTAACTTGATAGCCTTTTCATGGGAACGCAATTTTTATTTCCTCATACTGTCTATCAGCTACACTCACCAATGCACTTTCCTTATACATCTTCATGTTTCTGGGGGGGTAGGGGGTGTGCTTATCGTCTGCCTCAGTGGTTGTAGCGGTGACTCAAGCAAAGAAAGAAACGAAGGAGAAGGGGCACGGCAAGGCACATGGAAAGGGACCAGGGAACCCAGTGGTTGTGGCCTTGAGAACCACTTCTACTAGAGTGGCTAAGCCCATCAGTGCACATAGTGTAATGACCTTCCCCTTGATTGGGAGATGATTAATCTTGGCTCCACCCTACGCACGCACATCGTGCAATGTCTTTTTCTGCCACTCTTTCATCCTCCTTGACAGGCTCCATTGCAATTTCGGGGACCGACTCTTCATCTTTGTCTACCGTGGCATTCCTTGTGGCCAAGCCTAATCCACAGGACAAGACCATCATGGAGATTCAACAGTTGCTTCCTCTATGATCACTTCAGGGAGGTGTGGGTACAATGATTGAGTCAGGATGTATCCCCAAGGCTTGTCTCATTTCAGGGGAGATGTCTCCCAACAGGGTGTGAGGGGTTGTTTCTAGGTTTCCTAATCCAGATACACACAACTTTTACACTTACTAGGCGGTTGATGAGTAACAGATACAGACATTATTTCATTGTTAGAGCTCCATTGGTGGAGCACAATTTTGGTCCAGTATGGTCTCTCACTTGATGTACAGTTACAATGACAGAGAATGAGACAGATGCCACCCGGATCGTTGGCTCCGGTGCCACCTATCATATATCATGTTGTGATACTAATGATGTATTCGTAGGCCCTCACGTTTGTGCAGCCAGTATTGTTGGGTTCTGGTCAGGAACTGACTGTATAAGGAGTGATTGTGGTTTGGTTTATTGACCTTTTGGCCTTCTATGCATGTTTATGTGCTTTTTGTACCTGATTTTCAACTAATGCTCAATTCTTCTTGTGGATTTACCTGGAGGTAGCGTTAATCATCCACTCTTTGTACACTCATCATTAAGTGCATATCGAGTTTCTCGTAAGGACCTTCCTTGAAGTTGTCAGAATGAAGTTCTCCAAGAGTACATTACAAAATTTGTGTCTAGAAATTCAATGTTAGAGAGAGAAAATGATAGGTTGAATTTATGCCCTGAGATTTTTCATTTACCATTTATTCATTTTTTGAATGTGACATAATTTGTGGAATGATTCTAGAATCTGGTCAGAAGCTCTTTTCACCTGATTTTCAGTCCATGTGTGGTATGTGTTTCTTTTGTCTTTGAGGTCCATACACAAGACCATGTTGACCATTTGATATGAATGGTCATGCTTCACTATCGCATTTACCCCTGGACCATGCTCTCCCACACATGGAGTGTGTGAGTGTGGTTAGTACTGGCAGCGGTTTCTCGCAAGCAGGAATCAGTTGCGCATGCGGCGGCCACCAGGTGGAGGGGAGGAGGGAGGATGGGTTGGAGAATGCGTGAAAGTGTCTGTGACGATTGTATGTGCAGGTGTTCTTTGTGATGTGTGGCCAAGGAGGCCAAAATGTTCAATGATGAACAGGTTGTGCAGAAAGCTCCTGGATACAACACAAGCAGGCGTAGTTTGGATGTCACCACATGACCCTCGTGGCTCGGATTTTCTATCCACACAATGACGTGGCGTCGTTGACCAAGAATGCCTGTGTGGTCAATGGCACGTGCAGTTATTTGTCATCATGAGAGTTGCTTTGTTGACTCTCCATGAATGCCGATTTACTTTTCCCCCCTCGTCTGCTGAGCAGTCCATTTTATATCAAGAATTTGTTCTGACATCCTATTTTGGTTTTCAGGCTCTCCATTGCATAAGTGGACGTGGCCCTTAGCAAATCCCATAAGCAATTTTGCCCCAAAATATCTTCTGTATGGCCGTCTGGCAAACCAAATGTCCATTTGGGCTCCTTGAGCATTTGCGTGGCCACAAAGAGGCCGTGTGGTGCCATCTAAACTACCCCACAGTTGTATGATCCCGACCTCTCGGGTTTTCTTTTGATGCTTGAAACAAGCTTGGTTGACCCATGTAACTTTGATACAAGCAGAATCCAAGGTGCTCCTTGTCTTTCTATCGAAAAACAAACGGTTCCAATATGGCCAAAGGAGAGTGATACCCGATCGGCCAGGATATGGAGACCTCTGATAGCTACATGCATTCCTCGAATGTTTGAGCTTCAATGAAAGGTGCAATAATGCTTGAATCTACAAGCATGTGGTAAAATGTATACAGGAAACCAGTACAACAAAAGTGGAAGAAAACTATGACTCTGTTGAGTAGACAATAGTTATCATAGTCAGAAGAAAACAACAAAAGTAGACAAACACCAAAAAAAAAAACTATGCGGGTCTAACAGGGGCATATGTCCAATTGTAAACATAATCCGTAAATGATTGGTCCATACAGTGCCCTCCACAGCACAGTAGGGACGGGTAGTGTATGCACTGGTGAATACAACTCTGTCTTGAGAGCTTTATTCATTGGTGTACTAAAATCTATCAGCATATAACAACCACAATGTTTGTCAGTAAGCGACCGGGTTTGACAATGATCATGGAAATTTTGGTCAATGGAACACCTGCATGATTTTTTTCTCCTGCAAGAGTTGTTTTATGCACAATCGACCACCATTTTTTGTGCCCTCCCACCCCCCTCCCGCAAACAGAAGCTGAATAAGGCGATGATACAAGAGTGTATATTTGGAGTATGACATCCACGTCTGAGGTGTACAATAGTCGACCGAAGCTTAAGAGATGATGGACCGTAGTGAGCGATCGGCATTAGATGGCTTGTAGGAATTAGAAAACTATGTACATTTTGGACATCGATGCTGCATGACGACATGTACACAGCCATAGACAACCACATATACACTTTCTGCTTTGGGGGGGGAGGGGTCGATCACATTCCCCCGCCACCCTTCCCCCTCTTGCGGGGTGGGTGAAGTTGTGTGTGGCCATTATTGCGGGGGATGTACACTGGTTGATGTGGTCATTTTGGCCAGAACATGCACTTGTGTATGTTGCTGCTTCCTCGAAATGTCTCAATCAATGTGACAGAAGTCAAAATCTCCGTGCCAACTCTCTTACAGTTCAAAGTGTTATGGTCAAAACCCCTTCCACACTTCATGCGTGATGCAACATGGAGAGAGGAATGAGACTGGATCTATAATGTGACATGTACGGATCTTCATGCCTGAAGCGAAAATAACTTTTGAACTTTGACTACATGGCAGCCAATGCACAGTCAAAACGACGATTGTCAACCACCAATCGTGATGCAATTGTGATTTCCTGGCGGTCGATAAGCCACTATCGATCTTGAGTTGTTTGAGAAAAACAAAACACAGAGCATAACTGTGCATAGCGTGAGGTATCTAAGTCCATTGATCATAGCCTATCAGTAGATAGAATTGAACTGATCGACTATTATCCAACAAGCTAACAAATGAGCAATGTTAATGCTGAAGTGCGACCTTGTGACAGGTCAAAGTTGTGCCATGTACAACGGTACATTTGGCATGAATGCGCCAGGGGCAGAGCTGTACTAGAGCCCTTTGATGAATTCCGGAGACGTCCTATCCTACATTGTACCAATGAAGTTAAATTTAATGTCATTGTCAATGAAAGAGTTGAAGACAAAGAGTGTCTCCTAGTTTATGCTATTCTCACATACTTCCTGTTTGCACATCCGATACATGAATATTTCTGATTTGCATGTTAAATTTAACAATGAATTTTAAAAAAAGGAGTTTTCATTCAAATTTACTATGTAACAAGGTGATAATCCTTCTATGAAGTTTTGTAATGCTTCAGATTTAGTTATGAAACTTCCAAGTGACTTCATTTTCCCATGTACATACCTTCCTTTGTGCATTCTTACTCTGGAAGAAACTTCTGAGCAACCCATGGTTTAGTTTTCCACCCTACCTCAAACATGTGGAAACAAACAGGAGCTTCAATGGCGGCCTCGTGGAGAAGCCTGGTTTGGTCGTTGACAAATTCCTGGGTCCTTTTCCTTGACTTTTGGTGCCTTTGGAGCAGTCTGGATTCCAAATCAGACCACCGGCAGTAGATAATCCCACCATCCATGAGATTACCAAATTCCAGCCGCCAATCACCCGACCTTCAGACAGGGCTAACCTTTTGAGATCCCAATGATTTTGAGAAATACACAGCTTTAAACTACGTAGATATGTCCAAGGAATGAAAAGCTGCACTCAAAACTGATGCTAAACCATTTCTAGTGGTCTGACCAGGGAACTCAATCCACATCAGTTATGGCAAGGTGCCAAAATTTTCCAATAGTTGTCGCCTACTCAAAAAGTGATGCTTTCATCTATGTGCATTCTTCTCATGATATCATGATTTTTGGAACTGTCTAGCATGACCTATATGCTTGAGAATGGGCATCTCCCTCCTCAAGCCCTCAATCCTTGATCCAGCAAATGGCTAGATATGTCAGAATTTCACCTTGGTTCGGTTCAACTTTCAGCTAAATCCAACGGCTGGATTTGAACCTCTGGCGGAAAGAAGAAAGTGGCATAAATCATGCCACGACACAAGAAAATTGACATACTCTATGTCATAACTGGCACAAAGTGGCATACTTTGTACAAAAATCTCAGCACGGGGTAAAACAGCGAGAGTGCACGGAGAGAGGTCACCACTCTCTATCCCAACCCTCTGTCCTATCCTGCCTACCCTATCCTATCCTACTACCGGGGGTAGTTACGCCTAGCATGATCCCCCTGCAGATCGTATTGTTGTGCCTGCCGTCGCCATTCTACCTATATACCTACTGATACCAGTGACATGCCCACAAAAACCATATGTTCCGGCGGAGATTGTGAAAATAAAGTGAGTTGTTTGACGGTGGACAACCGAGAGTGTGAGCATGAGCTCCCCTCAGTCCTAGCGCTGACGTGGTAAAACAATAGGGATGAAGGCTGTGGTCTGAGAGACGAAAGCAACATTCTTTTATAAAGAATGATCTAACGGCGTATTATCATATGGAGGATGGAATGCTGATCTCAACCAACGAGCAACTTAGAGTGTGATCAATGGCTCCTCCCATTGACGAGCACCGAGGGTGCAGGGAATCTGCCAACCTTGAATGCTGGAGACCGGCATCCGGTATGGCCATGACTGCCAAAGAATAGACACCGGCGTACCTTGCAGTCAGAGGCTTGATGATAATTAAGCTTTTAATGCTCCTAGTCTCTAGACCAGTACAAGTGGATAGTAGTCTTATTTATAGATTGCTCCATTTTCACTTTATACAAGTATAGCATACCATTGGAATTTTCAGGAGACAAGACGTGTATTGGTGATGTCAGAATAATCTCTTGAATCACCTGTGTAATTCAGCGATGTGTTTTATGTGGCATACTGTCACAGTGTGTTCTTGGTGCGATCCAATAGTGTACCAAATCGTATGGATCTGTTCCAGTGAGATTGTACCAACATCCTGAGACATCCAAAGTTTCTACAAGAGCCTAAAACTCACATTTGCTATCAAATCAGGTGGTGTCTTACAAGGAGAATCTATGAAGTTTGCGGGAGGCACGATGAATGGTGACCATTTCAAAATTCCCATCTTCAATAGCATGTATTACCACACGTTTGCCTTCAACCAAAAAATAGTTTCTCTCAGTAAAGGGTTCTGGGGATTGGTTGTGGACCCTCCAACAAAGACTCTTGGAGTAGCAGAAACTCAAGGAGAAAAAAAAATGTTCAAATTTCACTGCGATCAAGCTTGTAGTCTGTTGATAATGCAATTGGAAGAAAGACTGAAATCATTTATTCGTGACAACAATGATGATTATTGTCCCAGGCTGGAATGGAAGGCATTAAGGAGGAAATATGAGAAAGTGAGCGATGACAAGGTCGGGCATATTTTCAAGGAGCTACACACTCCAAAAATGGTTGAACAAACCAGACTGGAAGACCGTGTCACCCACCTCAAAGATTTTGCAGGGCGCATCATTAGCCTCGGAGAACCTGTGTCTGAGTTTGTTCTGGTTCAAGCACTATTTAACGGCCTTCCATCCAGATTTGGTGAAACCATACGTAGGCTCAAGACCTTCAACAGCAAAGAGGATGATGAAAAGCTTACACAGCTGGGAACTTCATTAGGCAGCACTGAACAAGCCTGAGCGCCATTGGAATGGAAGTGCCAGCAGGATCAACAGCACAAATTACAGTAGCAACAGCAGCTGCAGTGGCACTAGCATCACAGCCACATTCACAAACAGTTGAATTTTTTTTGCAAAAGCTGATCTAGGATGAAGATCTCTACATCAAGGTAAATGGTCGTGAAGTTGGTTTGGCTGCCAGAAATTTGGGTCGGCCAGACCGCGGGATCAAGCAATTTCAAACCTAAGGCAATCCACCACCAGCCAGTCAGTGCACTACAGCAACATCACATAGGCCTCAACGCATCAATAAAACTCTAAGGCCATATGTGCAACCTGAAGAGCAAATCTGTTGGCTCTACAATCACAAGGGACACGTACAAGCTGAATGTCCCATCGGACAAGGCTAACAACCGCGATTTCAAAACTCGCAAGAAGCAATGATGGCAGTGGGGTCGGACACGCCAAAGACAATGATTATCTTGAACATGTTGGTTAATTGCTCCATACTGATCTCTGGCCTTTCGATTTTTCACTAGGGAATAATGATGCCACCAGTTCAAGTAAATGAAAACAGACCTCAAATCAATCTCATGCCTGATGACAACGGCAGAGAAGATCAAGCCGAAGCAACTTACAACAAAGAGAAACTTCTAGAGGAATAAGAATACCCAGACAGAACTATCTATTAGGAACTTGCCATTTCTTCCTTGGATAGTGCTCTTCTTAATGTAGCTTGGATTCTCGCATGGATCATGGATTCTGGATGTACCAGGCACATGACCAGCCGCAAGGACTGGTTCGTGTCCCTTCATCGATTCTCAAAAACTCGAGGCCTTTTGTGTTGGAGATGGGCGTAAAATTCCTGCATATGGTCAAGTAAATTTCATCATTCTTATCCAGCTCAAAGGAAAATCTGTGTCCAAACATTCAACGACGTACTGTACTCTCTAGACCTTGCAGCAAACCTGCTTTCTTTTGGTTGCATACACAATAAGGGGTTCATTGTTATCTTCGATGTCAAAAAGAAATGTAAGGTGATGGAAACCAAAGGCAACCTTGCAGCACTCACCCACCGCAAGGGAAATCTCATCATTCTTGACACAATGGATGTTCTCGTATCCATGGATGCCAGAGGCAAACCTGAAGTGTCCTTTGCCAGGCAACCTCTTCTGTGCCATAATTGGTAGATCTATGGCACAAGCAAATGGTCCTCGTAAATAACTCTTGGTTATATGGTTTCTAAGCAGATTTTCTATGATCTTCCAGGGACACTGACCACACCAGCTTCTCCCTCGTCCTGCCAAGGGTGTCTTCCGGGGAAACAGCACCAACGACCGTTTTGGTCCTGCCCCACAAACAGCATCTGTGCTCCACTTGAGATAATCCACATGGATCTATGTTTAATCAAGGAGACCTCACTCAAAAGAAAGCATGATTTCCTTCTCATTGTGGATGAATACAGCCACCATGTTTGGGTGAAGCTATTGCGCTACAAGAACGAAGCAGCTGATCTGATCAAGACATGGATAAGTCAAGTTGAAAATGAAACGGATTTTACCATCGAGAAGATCCGCACAGACAATGTCAGTGATTTTTTCAACCAAGATTTGCATAATGTCTTCAATGCCAAAGGAATCAAGCATCAATGCACACTACCGCACATCCCTCGAAACAATGGGAAAGTTGAGATTATGAATCAGACACTGCTTGAGCGCACCCGCACGATGCTGCACACTGTTGGACTATCCACCGTATTTTGGGAGGAGGCCATTACAACTGCAACCTACCTCACCAGCAGGCTGCCAACGGGAAAGCTGCCAGGTGATTTTCATACACCTTTTGAGGCATGGACAGGACACAAACCGCATTGCAGCAGTCTCCAGATTTTGGGTGCATGGCACGTGTTTGGATCTGACGAGGTGAGTGCTCCAGGCTTGACCCACATTCAAAAGCTTGTTTTCTATTGCGATATGAAGAGCATTGCAATATCTATCATGTCTGGGACCATACAGCTCACAAGGTCATTCGTGCACACCAACCCGTCTTTGATGAGAGGATCTTCGACAACAACATCAAACACGCAACAACTCCACCTATGCAGATACCATTCCAGAACCACTTCAGAAATTCTCTGTTGATCCAACAGTCGATGAACATGACGATGTCCTCCTGCCCGTGGAACCTCATAAGCACGTTCCCGCTTCTCTCCTTGCCGAAGCTCCACCCACCACTATTGATGCTCTTGCTCCTGTAGGACAGTCACTCGCATCTATTCCAAGGTGATCCCAACGTCTGACCAATCGTGCAAATCTTCTGTAGCTCACTATTCTCGCTGATGAAAAAGATGACCCTGAAGTGGCTTTCATCAGTGAGGTTGTGGACCATGTCAGCTTCAAAGACGCCATGTGTTGTCCTGATGCTGCAAAATGGTAGGAAATGGCCCAAGCTGCATACAACCAGCTTGGTAAATGTGGTACTTAAATAGTACCCTAGTAACCAGCATAGTAAATTGGGAGCTCGTTCCCGTCCCGCCAAGACTCTTGTCATTATGTGCTAGTGGATTTTCTGTACTAAGTTCAACAGTGCAGGAAATCTGAATCGCTACAGGGCTTGCCTTGTGGCTCGCGGATAGAGTTTAATTTTGGGAGTCAACTACGTTGACACATTCATACCAGGTGCCAAGTATCTGTCTATCTGCGCTATCATGTCACTTGCTGCATCAAACCACAGGCATCTACATCAGATGGACGTCAAAAGTACTTTCCTCAATGGCAACCAGAAGAATTCACCGGTTTCTGCGATGTTGACCTTTCCAACAACCAAGTTACCAGTCGTTGGATGTCCAACTATGTCTTCATGCTTAATGGCGGCCCCAAGAAATAGACTATTATCGTCCTCTCCTTTACAGAAGAAGAATGCATAAAGGAAAGTGAAGCCACTCGTGAGGCTATTTGACTCCGAATATTCCTCAGCAAACTTGTCTTTGATCGGCTTGACTCAACCTCCATCTACTGCGACAATGAAGGCGTCATTGTGTTTTCCAAGGACCCAGTGCTACATGACAGCACCAAGCACAGCCATCACCAATACCATTACATGCATGACGCTGTCACCGCTGGCGATGTCCACATGCTTTACATCCCCACCAAACTTAAAAAAGTTGACATTTTCAGAAAGGCTCTCATGGCTGATCGCCACGCCGTCCTGTGCACCCGCCTTTCCTTTTGTCCCTCTACCTGCTCCTTTTGCTCTCTTCCCTCTGAGTGCCTCCCTCCGTGCCCCATAAATCAGGCGTTGGCACCGACAGAGGCCAATTTGGCCTTGGTAACTCATGGTCCTATACCTCCGTGTCCCCCACATGAAGCGTTGGCGTGGACTCGGGGTTCTTCAATGATCAGAACCCCTCTCCCTCTATGTCCTTCTTCCCTCTCTCCTGGTCCGTCAGTGGCCTCCCTACTCCCCCCATATGAGGTGTTGGAGCAGGTGGCTTCTTTCAGTCTCATCGTGGGCAACACCACCTACGTCTGCTTGTTTATTTCCAGCGCTCTGCTCCTCGAGTTGCCCATGCTTCCTTGCACATCGCCTGCTCTACTTCTGCGCCTCAGTCATCGCAATGAAAAAGGTCTTCTCACAACTCCTTGACTCTTCTTAAATCTCCTTGATCCGCTTGCTCCTCTTGCTACCCCTTGATTTGACAGCCCTCAGCTTGGTCTGCACAAGGGGGAGGGAGGGGGG
>SZWC01001911.1:43328-61545 GCA_023375785.1 Penium margaritaceum
GAGAGAGAGAGAGAGAGAGAGAGAGAGAGAGACCGATAACCAAGCTAGGTGCTCGGGCTGTTGTGCCAAAAAACCCCTTTCGGTACCTGAGATATGCACGATCACTCGAGAGCCCAACAGGCCGAGCCGGACAGAACCCGCTCGACAATACGAGCCCAACAGCACGCCCCCGGCAGATTGAGCCCGACTGAGAGAAAAAGAAAAAGAAAAAAACAACAACAACAACAGAATCCGGGTGACATGACGAAGAGAGGAGTGAGTCCCCCTGTCCTCCTCGACCATAGCACCAATAGCATTGAGAAAAAGAAGAGGGATAAGTCCTCCCTCTTTCCCTCATCCTTGTAGCCAATGATGCCGAGGAGGAGGAGATTGGCACGCCTCCCCTCTCCCCCTCATCCATGGTGCCGACTGCACCGAGGGAGAGGAGAGAGGGGTGGATGCCCTCACCCCCTTCTTTGGACACCAACGTTACCGACAAGGAAGCAGAAAGGACGGAAAGGGACCCTCTCTCTTTGCCCCCTCCCTCCCTCAGTGCCAACAGTGCCGACAGGGAGGAAGCAGGGAGGAGGGACTCTTCCCTCTCCCCTCCTCCCCCCTCTCTCCTTGGGTGCCAATGGCACCAATGGGGGAGGAAAGGGAGGGGCAGAACTCCCTCTCACCCCCTCCTTGGACACCAACAGTGCGGACAAAGAGGAGAGAGGGAGAGGCTTTCTCCCCCTCCATTCTGTGGCATTGATAGCGCCGGTGGGTAAAGGAGGGACAAACCCCCTCTCCCCCTTGTCATTGGTGCTAACAACGTCAAGAGAGGAGAGGAACAAACTCCCCACCCCCCCTCCCCCCTCCTTGGGAGCCGACGACGCTGACGTAAGGAAGAGGGGAGACCCTCCCTCCCCTCCCCCCTCCCTCATTTGGAGAGACGGCCCGAGAGAGAGGAGAAGGGGATGACCTCCTCTCCCCCCCCCTCTCACAACGACCGATGGTCCGAGGGGAAGAGAGGAGACGACCTCCCATCTCTCCCCCCTTACATGGGCCGGCCATCCAACGGTGGTGAGGAGGAAGCTTCCCTCCCTCCTTCTACCTCAGTTTGAGGGCAAGGCCCACAAGACTAACGAAACGGGTCTAGAAGGACAACTACATCATCGAAGGCATGGTGATATGGCATAGTCGGAAGTGAGTACCTAACAAGGTGATGACTCACCATGCCGAATATTTCAATAAATACTTTCGCCTCTTTGCCAAGTTATGCTTTTTTTAACCCGGTTGGTTCCACACAAATCAGAGAGAGGAGGTTCTCTGTTTGGTATCTGTTTGGGACACCGTAAAAACCAGTTTGACCAGCTCAGACCAAGTTCCACATTCTTGTGAAATCTCTTGGTGCCATTAGCACTAGATGCAGGGACGGTTTCCATCACTAAGCCAAGAATTGACCGTGTCAATCATGGGTCTGCCACCATAGACTGATGAAAAAGATCTGATTGAACTCTAGAATGTTACTATTAATATTGTAAAAAACCATTTCTCTTTAAATGGGAAAAAGGGAAATCAATCATTTTCCCAGTAGACCATGAGGTTTTGTTTTCAAAGGAACAAATTGTTCCATGTGATGAAAGTGACATTTAGAATGCAACAAATGGAAGTTACTTCAACGCAAAAAAAAAGCACTGTCAGTGCCAGAATTTTCTATACTAACCTAAAATTTTGGGTAGTTCATAAAAACAAACAGGAATGGTTGTTACAAGACAGGACATGGCTTAATGTGGGTTGTACATGCACTAAACAATTTTATTGTACAAAAAAGCCATCATTGCATTCACCAGGTTACAACACCACGTCAATGACGAATGTCGAGAAACTTTCTTTACTAAAAAACAGAACTCAAACACTTTACATGTTGTACGTGTTGCGACCACTCGAAAAATCATCTACTTTATGCAAGAATGGGTTACGAAACAAGTGCAGATTGCACGGTTGTACGGGATTCAGCCATCGATGAAAGTGCCAGTTGTACTATGACTGCAGCATAAGTATTGGTTGTAAAATTGTTGTCGGAGTCGACAACAAAACTGAAAAAGTGCTAGTTGCACTTTAGTCATGGATGCCGAAAGCATTTGTGGTGTTAGTGCTGAAGGACTTTCTCATGGTCAACAGAGATATGACCAAATTCAAGGCCGATTACGTATCCACGTGGGTGCCGATTGCACCATAATATTGGGTAAGTCATTTGTGCTTGGATCTTGATAAAAGGAGAATGTGAGTTCCGATTATACTCAACACACAGGTGATGGTGAAAATCCGTGCACAAGGGTCGATCGCACAAGATTGACAAAAGCCGGTTGCACTTGGAACATGACCAGCATGGGAGATGTAGATATAGCATTCACACGAGTCCGAACACACAATTACCATGAGCGTTGAATGAATGGCCGAGGAGTGCGTGAATTAAAATCATTGACACAAGTAACGAATATAGCATTGGCATAAATGATGATTGCACAATTAAAAAATCTATGGGTTGTACTTTTATCGTGGGTGCTGAATGCACCATTGTGAGTGCCAAACACACTATGGCCATGAGTTCCAGTTGGACTAGCTATGCTAGTGTCGATGGTACAACACATGTTATAATATGACAATTGTACCAAAATTGTGGGTTTCAATCACACCCAGTTGCATCCAGTAGAAAGAGCTGGCCAAATCTTTACCTATTTGTGCTAGCTTGTGGAAGACAACCAAATGAAAGCACATGATCTACGCACGGAGTGCTTCTATGGACAAGTGCGTCAAGCACGTCATTTGAAGTACCGGAAACACGTCGTCTGAGACATCTCAATGAAGTTGAATAGAGAACCGACTGTTATGACTAGAAACAATTACAGACAGCTGTGGTGATCATATGTATGCCCGAACCGTGTAACAAAAATATAGTGATTTCAGTCATCACCGACAGTGATGACCATTTTCGTGAAAAAAAGCTTAGCCCTGTCGATAGTAGTATAGAAAGATACTTCTGAAAGTTGTATCACTTTTAACGAATCAATCATGTTTTTGAAGAGGATGATTTCCTCAAATTTGGACCATGTTAAAGATGGACGAACTCCTCCATATCCATAGATGGAACGTGCTAGACAAGCCCAAACGGTTGAGCACCAATTCCAAAACACGCACGGCTTGCATGATCGCAAGAGGTAAACGCGCATGACAAAGTGCCGGAGACAGCTCCCTCCTTCCATGGATCAAGGTATGCGATTCATACCATTATACTTTAGCCATGTGAAATTGGGTATATTGCATGCATGGAACGCGTACAAGGCATGCATAAAACCTTATCCACTACCTGTTGGTGCGCCACGCACGTCATCAAGTTATAGATAACTTTAAGATCCAAATTATCACAACGGTTTTGTGATATTTGATCAACTAAGGATATCAGTTGATGTTCAGGATAAAAATGGCGACATCATTTCATCAAACGAGTGGTTTGGCTGGTGCAAGACATGTTTTACACTGCACGCCCCATTGCGCTACATTGTTTACAGTCAAATGTGACCATTTGATGACTAAGCCTATTTCATGAGATGTTGAAACGACTTGGTGTGTTAGCGGGCCGTTATTAATCCTACATAACTTATATCATGCTTCCTATATACAATGTGTACAAGATGCATCGATACCTTTTGCGGGTTTTTTGCATCATTAGTCATGGCACGTGATTGAACATGTCAATGATGATATCCTTGAATACATTTGCAATGGAGAAAATTTTGACACCCCATCACTCAGTGAGTGATGCATACAGATCGTGGTGTCCGACTAGAACTGACGATAAAAGGCTACATGGGTGTACTAACAACCCTGTTAAAAAGATAGGGACGGAGTCTCTTTAATGGGTACTCAACAATGAAAGACGATCCAGCGCGGTGGTCAAAGACTCCAAGAGTCACTTTCTGGTGTATGACAAGATCGTCCGAATGTCAAAAGTGAACAAATTTGAAGGCAACACCTTGAGTCTGTTATCACTCAATGAGTGCACATTTCCTGGACTTTCATAGAAAAAATTGGGTCAACCAATATCGGTAATATGACCTCATCTGGAATTCTTTGAAAAATCTGTTATAGAGAAAATGAGTGATGTTCCATTTCTCCTAATGGAGCTCCGGAGTACTATGATGATCTCATTGTTTTCTACAAATCAACAACAACAAAGTTGGGATCATGTCAAGGTCTAAGTTTTGCATCAAAAGCTTATGACCATGAAGACGACCGATAAGCCAAAAGCTTTATGATAACGGTGTGTTAGCATCCACATCTTGGTTGTCCAGCCAACCACACAACGATTCATAATCAATGTTGCGACAAAATAATGACCAGTGTGTCTGAACCAAATTCTAATGTGAAAGGACTCCTCAAGATGGGCCTTGAGAAATAATTTTTATCGATAGATTCTTTTTATGTTTTGAGAAACGTCTCAAAGTTGAAGGCATCGTGACACAGTACACTAGACATGTACGTCACACTCTTCAAGAATCATGCGGGTGAATTCTGATCATGCCAAAGGGTGGTGTAGCACTAGCTATGCGATATTGATGTGCAAAATAAAGCCAACATCTGGTTTGCTGAAACAAAACCAATCTTCAAGAAATATCATAAAGACTACGGTTTAGTCAAACCACCCTTCAATGACCCGGAAGATCATGGTAAAGTGACTGAACTCCCTCAATTTTGGAGACGGTTCTCCTGTATTACATTGTTGAATGCAAGTACAATATTTTTTATGTCGTTTTGCTGACATCCACACTGGTGGTTGTTCTTCAAATGTCTTCAATGGGGATGATATCCTCTACGAATGCCTCGGATAAAGCACATGAAATTTACTCCATTTACTAGAAGTATCAAACGTAAAATATTATGAAGCAACATGGATTGTTGCAACTTGGAAAACACAATCTGTTGACGGGTTCATGAATGGAACACTTGAAGGCTACTACATAAACACAAAAGATGTAGGAACTGGTCATTCCAGGATCACCGCATGTGATTCGGAAGTGTTTGATCACAATTACATGGAATCGACACTGGAAAGGTGTTCTTCCAACTTGTACCACATGGATTGTGATCATGGTACACTTGTTTGGTGCATGCCATACAATGAACACTTTGTTTGTGGATACAATCCATGCTCTTTGAAATTGGATATCTTAATTAACATAGTGAAAAGTAATGTTCTTTTGGCAGGTATGTGAGCGGCAACCTATGGTACCCATTTTAGACAGAAATGAAGGGATGATGGTTCAAACCTATAAAATCTAGTTCGGAGCACTTTCGTGTCTAATAACGGACATTGACGAAAACTACGTGTGCCAGCCGACCAATGCCGCCTTCTTAAAGATGAGTGCAATCTTTGATAAGGAAAAAAAAATGGGCTCAGTAACCATGTCTTAGGAAATTGGTGCCTCCCAACCCTTAGGTAAAGCTAGCATGAGAGTTGCATTGGCTTAGTGGAGCTTGGTTCAGTTCAGCAAATCAACCCACAAGTTTTGAGGAGGTCTTGTAGACCTACGCCTGGTCATAAAGACGTGGTTGCAAACTAAAGGACCAATGTCCGGGTCTTGGATTGCACGTACTGACAGTGTTGCGGAGACGTAGCACCCCGGCAAAACCCCTCTGAATAGATCATGTCCTAAGGACATGGGAAGTGTTGTGTGGACCTTGACAGTTTATGCTGGAACACCCAATTAATTGGTCACAGAGAAGCTCCTTGCAAGCAGGGAGGAGGCGTCACCACAATAGCTTGCTGAACACGTACCAAACGGAATACGAAAACAACATTATATGTACCCTCTTCCAAACTGGCAAGTCATTGTTGACAATGTATGTCCCAAAAGGCATCGACCACGCCACCAATACACACGTGTGATGAGTCTGTAAATACTCACCAACACTTGTGAAGAATGTAAGGGTGGTACATGTCTCTTTTTGGAAAGACTCAAGAGATCATGCAATCAACATTGGGTGTTATATGCCAATGACCACAATCACAAGAATCACAAGTTTGTAATTGATTGTGCATGAACGTGCCACGACCGTATTGTGAATCACGAGTTCATACATGCCATCTTATTTACGCTTCTAGTTGCATGACTTGCATCATGAAGTATGCAATGGTCAAACCTCACTGAGCAGAGATGAACCGGGACAGTTAGAAGCAAAGGGGGAAGAACATAGCGTATGAGAAAGTTTTAGGATAAAATGGTCCATAATTATAGTTCTTTGGTTTCTGGACCTTGAAACCGATGTCTTGACAAGTCCAGGTCCGAAAAAAATCCTAGTCTAGATTCTAGTTTGACTCTAGCCCGGATTCGGTCCATAGGCGGGATTTGAGGCAACGAGGAGTGGTGCAATTTGGAGATCCATCGCGTCACCCCTCCTCCAATCTTAAAAGGCGCTAGGATCACGTTTCCATGTGGCGTTGCTACGTGGAATATTTACGACTATGATGCATGTTCACGAAAATGCCTTATAACGGCTATGTTTGTTTGTGGTGAGGTTTTTCTCCACTCAAATGGCTGAGGCGACCATTCTCTCCTCCTCCTTGGACTACACTTTTGGAGGGCCTAGGTTTTGGGTTCAAAAGTTAGTCACAAAACAGCCCATGGCTGTTTTGCAAAAAACCCTGTATGGTCCTACGTGACGCTTCTACCCAGCACCTCAAGCTAGTTGATGCCAGACAACATATCACATGATCCTGTTGTCCTTTAAAATGTGCAAGAATTTTTCATGCATGTAGGGATATGCAAGGATGGATAGCATCTCGGAGCACAACAGCACAATTTCAACGTCAAAATCTGGTGAAGTTTGTTGGTTTTTGCGCATCTCTCATTGTGCTCTGTTATGTCCTCCCAGCTTGTGTACATCGGCGTGCAGATGACTGACGGCAAGACTCGATGCTGGTGGAGTGTCGTCCGGTGAAGCCGACACACGTTGAGGCCTACACACAGTTCGCTAGAGCCTCCTCCCTACGGCAACGTGCTCAGCTCCATCAGCACGCCTTCTCGGCAGTCGGGCCGCCGGCGGTCACTGCCACCGCAGATGCTGTCTGCATGCGTCCAGTGCTAGATCTGACTGTACCATTGCGTCTGCAGTGTCATGCTCTACCTAGGGTCCATGTCTCATGTTGTGTGGTACTGTTTGGCATCATGGACCACCGTAGGCACTGCCTGGATTTGGGCAGCCATAACTCTTCGCTGCTATTTTTCTAGCTATTTCTGACCGCACGACTGCATTTGCAGCGTTGGTATTATTGTATGGTTCAGTTTTCAGGAAAAACGGACGACGCCCGGGTTTTGGGCTTTCGGCTGTCTGGCAGGGCTCACCGAGAAAACCCTGCCTGCCAGAAAACAGGTCTAGGTCTATTTTTTTATTGGCTGGTTAGCTGAGTAACAAGCTCTACAGAGCTGGGAGGGGGGGCTAGAACTTGGAGGGGTCTCCTATTGTTGCTCTTTTTCATTCCTAATCAGTCACTTTCAGTTTTCAGCTGCTTTCTGGCGCTAACACTTGCGCGCACGTTTCTGAGTAACAAACCGAGACCTTCCAGACTTAGACTCCAGAGCAGTAGACTGAGGGGGTAGCAGACTTAAGCAACGAGCATGGAAGCATGTACGCTGCATCAACAACGCTAGTACCCCAACCTGCTGCCTAGCTTTTCCAATTTGGTATCAGAATCAGAGCGAGCAACAGCAGCAGAAGACTGGCGTACAGGTGCTAGACAACGTCGGCGGACCCCCATACGCGCCAGTGCAGGGGAAATGCTGCCGGATTGTTTCCAGCAGCATTGACCCGCCTGGTGGCGGCGTCAGATTTTTTCCCATGGCCACAGCGCCAGGGGAAATGCTGCCGGAATTTTTTTGGCAGGAGTGATCCCCACGCATGACACGAGGAGGTGAGCGGCAGGCCGCATCTGACACCTGAGGGCAACGACGCGCGCGGCAACATCACCCAGGTGCAGTGACTAGCACCAGCTAGCAGTAGTAGCAGCCTGTAGCAACAACAGCGGTAGGGAATAGCAGCGAGCTGTGGCAGCAACAACCAGTTGCATGCAGCAGCAGCAGCCGGTAGCAGCAACAGCTCGTAGCAGCTTGCAGTAGTAGCAGCGGCGGCTGACAGTAGCAGCTCGCAACAGCAACATCAACATCAGCGAGAAGTAGCAGCAGTAGCGAGCAGCAGCAGCATCAGGCAATATCAGCCGCAACATCAAGCAGCATCAGCAGCCGGCCGTAGCAGCAGCGACAACGAGAAACAACCAGCAGCAGCCAATAGCGGCTGCTGCTGCTCGCAGCCCGCAGCTCGCTGTGAGTGACGAGCTGTAAGCAGCAAGCCCGCTGCTCGCAGCGAGCATGGGACTGTCGGTAGCAAGTAGCGAGCTCACTGCTCGTACCCTGTTGCTCACAGCGAGCAGTGAAGGTCGCTATGATAGACGAAAAAGAAAAAAAAATCCCCCACCCCACCACTAACTTTGATGCGGCAGTAGCAGCCGCCATAGCCGCTGCAAAAATCATAGCAGGCGCAGCAGCACACAACAGTAGTAGCAGCAGTAGTTGCTACTGCAATAGCAGCCGCAGTAGTAGCAACAGCAGTAGCTGTCGCAACATCAGCAGTAGCAGCAATAGCAACAGCAGCAGCCGCAGCAATAGTAGCGGTAAGCAGCGGTAGCGGTAGTAGCAACAACAGTAGTGGTAGTAGCAACAACAACCACTACAGCCGCATAGTAGCGGCCCCAACAACAGCCGTTGCTAACATCAGCATTGCTCTACTGACATCACTATTGACATCGTCTACACAAAAAAACAAGGAAGAAGGGGGGAAAGAAAATTTACAGCAGCAAACTTGCAGATAACGCGCTAGCAGCTGCTGACGTCAGCCGTCCTAAGCTGATGTCAGTGCTGACATCAGTAACACACAAAAAAAGGGGCCACGAAATCCACCATGGCTAACAGCCCCAATGGGGAGGGGTCCTCCTCTGTTGGGGGGACCCCCAGCCCCCCTTTCTTGTAGCAACTGCACCAGCAATAACACCAGCAGTAGTAGCAGTAGCAGCAGCAGCAATAGTAGCAGCCCACAGGCTTTGTCGCCGGCACCTCCGACCCCTTGGCCACCATTCAGCAACAGCTCGCCGCCTTGACACAACAGTTTGCAACACTACAGCGACTGGCCTCACAAACTCACACCAGCGCCTCGCCGCCGTTCGTTCCTCCTAGGCACGCCAGCCCCTCTGTGTCCACTGCCACGCATTACCTAGCGTAGCAGCCGACTTAGTGCCAGCGACAGACACTGACCTCCGTCCTTGGCCCCGTTCTGGGCGCCGGCCGCAGGCAAAAGGATTTTGAGATGCCGCCCAGTTGCTTAAGGACGGCGAGCAGTTCCGGAGCTGGGAGCTCAGCTTTCGCATCTGGGCGCAGGGTGAGGGCCTGTGGGCATACTACACCCTTTCGTATGACTCCACCCAGGCCGACTAGCTGTTTGACGCTGGTCGCGTCATATGCATCCTCGTCTCCGTCGCTCCTCCGGCTTCCCGCCTAGCTCTAGAGCCCTTTCTCAGCGACTTCACCGTTGGCGGCACCCCAAACCCTGTAGCCGCATGGCACGTCCTCACTCGTCCCTATCACCTGTCCAGCGAGGCTGAGACCAGCCGTCTGTTGCATGAGTTCAACTCCTTACACGTGGGGGAGACCGAGACAGTCACCGCTTACTGGCGGCGGAGGATGTCCTCAGCCTGAGGATATCCTCCGTCGCCTAGGCACCTTTGCTCCATCCCCTCTGTCCACGCTCCTCGCCATCAAGCGCGGTGCCACCGACGCGTACGCGGACGTTCTCGTGTACTACTCCCAGGATATCCTCTCCATCATGGCGGCACAGGGCACCCTCATGCCCAAGGAGATACGAGCTCTTCCTCAGGATGGAGGAAGCTCGTCTAGAGCCCCGTCTCAAGCGCACAGAGGCCCTCGCCTCCCCTGCCATCGCTTTCGTGGTCGTCGCTCCCCCCACAGTAGCTACCTCCACCATCTCCTCATTGTCGGGGAAGAAGAAGAAACAGAGCAAGAAGGGCAATTTTTTGCAGCAACAGCAGCAGTCGACTGGGTCCAACGGTGGTGGCTCAGTTTGCCACAACTGTGGCCAGCCAGGGTACAGGTGGTACCCGTGCTCGCTATTGACGGACGAGGTGCGCGTCATCGCCACCATGCATCACCAGCGGGAGAGCCGTCTCACCTCTGCCGCCGTAGCTGTCGCCGCCCTTGACACCTCGACCCCGTCCAGCAGCTCCACTCCTCCGATAGCCACACCGGTCCCACAGACGCCAGCTCCACACCAGCATCATTTGCAGCAGTCGGCACCTCCGTTCCCTTCACTGGGGCAGTCCTCGTACTATCACTGGGGCTCAGACGCTATCACTCTGCACTCAGTCTACACTCCCAGGTTGTCCATGTGTGATCGTGAGTTGGAGCAGTTCATTGTGCTCCAGCTCGGCCTGCCTCGCCCTCCCTCCCAGGGAAGTGCGAGTTGCGTCACCTCCTATTTGTCCCCCTTGCCATGCACGACTGAGATTCAGCTACGGTAGTGTCCTGCTTCCTTGTCTGTCCTGCCGTCTTCTGTGGTCTCCTCTGCCCCCTTTCATGACGACGTTGCGTAGCTTGATAATTGGCAGTCTCGGTTCGCGCCCCCTTCCACCACTTCCGCCTCTCTCGCTTGCTGTCATGTGACAGTTAGTGATCTGGCAATTCCGGTCTAGGACCCTACCGAGACCTCGATCATCGACTCCGGGGCCCTGCATCACATGACGGCCTCTCGCGAGGCCTTTAGTATGCTTGGTCTTGTTGGCGATGTATCCGGTGTCCGAACGGGCTCCGGACAGGTGTTACTTGTCCGCGGCGTCAGCGTTGTTCGTTTCCGTGGTCCTGCCGGTGATGTCTTCGTGACCAATGTCCTCTTAGTCCCAGGTCTTGAGCTCAGCCTCTTGTCCGTTACTACCCTTGACCGCATGAGCATGGACATTGTGCACTCGCGTGGTGTTGGCACTATGTCGTTGCATCCGTCTGGTCTTGTCGTTCTTCATGCCACCGCCTGTGGCAACCTGTGGCATATCCCTCGTCTGTCCTCCTCTCCTTCTGTCCCCTCCTCGTTGGCCACCATTGTCCATGTGTTTGTAACAAGTACACTCTCTCTGCAGCACACCCGCCTCTTGCACTGCCTCCTTTGCCACGTCCACTCTGCTGTCATCGATAGCATGCTCCACACCCAGCCAACCAAGGACCTCGCCCCGGACACTTTCCCTTGGCCGTGCCCCACAGAGTGCATTGATTGTGCTCAGGACAAGATGCACTAATCCACATACCCTCAGTCCTCCTCCCGTGCATCCGCCCCTCTAGACCTGGTCCATTCCGATGTCATGGGTCCTCTCCCTACCCAGTCCGTCAGCGAGCATGGCCGATATGTCCTCACCCTCACTGACGACTACTCTCGCTACCGCTGCGTCTTCCGCCTTCGGTAGAAGAGTGATATCACCTGTTCCATTCAGGACTGGCTTGTCCTTGCGGAGCGCGATTGTGGTCGATCTCTTTGTCGCTTTCCCTCTGATCGCGGTGGTGAGTACATGGGCAAGACCATGACTTTTCTCCCTTCCCATGGTGTCCACCACGAGACTTCAGCGTCCCACACACCCGCTCAAAACGGCGTCTCCGAGCGGTGGAACCGCACTATGGCCGACGTCGTCTGCACCATGTGGGTTGAGTTTGGTCTCTCTGATGGCTTCTACTTTCAAGCCATGGCCTACATGACGTGGTTCTGGAACCAGATTCCCCACGGACCCCTTCCCCGCCAATCCACGCCGTACCAGCACTTGTACGGTCAGTGCGCTGACCTCCGTCCGGCTCAAGTCTGGGGTTGCGTGGCCATTGTGTGTCTGCCCGCCCCGCAGCAGGACGGCAAGCTCGCCCCCCGCGGAAATCTCTACACCTTTCTAGGTGTCTCTCATCAGTCTAAGGCCTGGCCCTTCTGGGATCCATCCCGGCACTGCATCGTTAAGTCCCACGATTCCCTCTTCTTTGAGGAGCTACTTCAACGCGATCATATTCACTCTGGCTCGTCCGTGTCCCTCCCGTCGCATGGGGGAGTGGGGAGCCCTCTGTCCTCCTGCTTTCAGATGACACATCACTTAGTCCCTCTGAGCTGGTAGCCCCAGTCTTGTCTGTTGGCCCCTCTGGGCCAGTAGTCCCAATCGCGTCCGCTAGCCCCTCCGGGCCAGCAGCCTCATTCGCGCCCGCAAGACCCTCCGAGCTGACAGCCCCCGTCACGCCCGCTGGCCCCTCTGGGGCGGCAGTCCCAGTTGCGTCCGCAGGACCCTCCGAGCCAACAGCCCCAGTGCCGCCCGGTGGCCCCTCCGGGCCGTCTGCCCCAATCGTGTCCGCTGGCCTCTCCGGTTCATCAGTCCTAGTCGCGCCCGCTAGGCTCTCCGAGCCGGCAGCCCCAGTCGCGCCCATTGGCCCCTCCGAGCCAGTAGTCCCAATTGTGCCCGCTGGCCCATCCGAGCCGGCAGCCCCAGTCGCGCCCGTTGGCCCCTCCGAGCCAGCAGCTCTAGTCGTACCTGCAGGCCCCTCCGGGCCAGCAGCCCCAATCGCGTCCGCTGGTCCCTCCGTGCCAGCAGCCCCGTCCGCTTCCATTAGTCCGTCGGACTCAGTGCCATCTCGTGCCCTACCGCGCTACACACGTGGCCCACTCAGCAGCCTCCGACCCAGGCCGTCAATGAGCGCACAAACCACCGCACCGCGCCATGTGGCGCCTCGGGCCCCTGTCGCTCCACGTGTCTCCTCCACTCCTACGGTCCTGAGTTGGGACCCTGGCACCAAGGCCCTCGTTCGTTGTTACATGCTGGCAACATCAGCATTCTGTGGGTTGAGATAGCACGGCGGCTGGGTGACTTCTTGACCAAGGCACTAAAGCGTGACTCGTTCAAGAAGGCTGAGAGTTCGGTCGGTGTGCGTCCGTGAGTTGTCCTCTTTTTCCCTGTCTTCGTCTCTGCGTGCCCTGGGGGAGTCTGGCTATTGACTCCATCTCTGCCCGTACATGTGCACTACGCTTGTGAATCATGGGGAAGTGTTAGTTTTTGCGCATCTCTCATTATGCTCTGTTGTGTCCTCCCGGCTTGTGTACATCGGCATGCAGATGATTGACGGCGAGACTTGACTCTGCCAGAGTGTCGTCTGGTGGAGCCAACGCACGCTAAGGCCTACACACAGTTCGTTGGAGCCTCCTCCCTGCAGCAACGTGCTCAGCTCCATCGACAGGCCTCCTCTGCGGTCGGGCCACCGGCGGTCACTGCCACCACATATGATGTCTGCATGCGTCCAGCGCTGGATCTATCTGTACCATTACGTCTGCAGTGTCATGCTCTGCCTAGGATCCATGTCTCATGTTGCGTGGCACTGTTTGACATCATGGACCACCTTAGGCACTGCCTGAGTTCGGGCAGCCATAACTCCTTGCTGCTATTTTTCTAGTTGTTTCTGACCGCACGACTGCGTTCGCAGCGTCAGTATTATGTTATGTTCCAGTTTTCAGGCAAAACGGACGACACCCGAGTTTTGGGCTGTTGGCCATCTGGCAGGGCTCACCGAGAAAACCCTGCCTGCCATCAAATATGTCTAGGTCTATTTTCTGATTGGCTGGTTAGCTGAGTAACAAGCTTTACAGAGCTGGGGGAGCTAGATCTTGGAGGGGTCTCCTATTGTTGCTCATTCTTCATTCCTAATCAGTCACTTTCAGTTTTCAGCTGCTTTCTGGCGCTAACACTAGCACGCACATTTCTGAGTAACAAATCCAGAGCTTCCAGACTTAAACTCTAAAGCGGCAGACTGAGGGGGCAGCAGACTTAAGCAACGAGTGTGGAAGTCCGCATGCTGCATCAACAACGCTACTGCCCCAACCTGCTACCTAGCTTCTCCAATTAAGTTTAGACATGCATGTGCGAAGAACAAGGAGAACAAAAAATGAGCCCCAAGAGGGACATGTGGGCGTTGGCCGCTAACCCATCAAGTCCGGTCACCCCCTTCGAGCTAAAATGATCATGTAACGGGCCAGAACCTCCAGCTTCTGCTCTAAAGTTGTCGTCAAATTCGCAGAATGGCGTTCTCAGTCCGCGTCAGGGATTTTCCCCCTTGCAGAATTGAGGAGCAATCGTCATCAACGACCAAGAGCAGGGAGACTCAAATATTTCGATTCTCCGGAGGCCCATTTCCGTTTTTACCTAACCCCCTTATTTTGGGTCTGAAACGAGGGAAAATTACCTTGAACTCATGAGTTTGCACAAGTTTTCCGGTTTAGAAACTTGCAGTTTGTCCTAAACAAACTCAAGTTTCTGTTTTGATGCGTTGGTGCAAAATCGTCGCTTGCAAGGCACAATCGGCGATTTTGTACCGACTTTTCTCGTGTGCTCCTCCCTCCTTGCTCTCACCTCGCTCCCCCTATCCCTCGTCCTTGCTTGCTTGCTTGCAAGGAGGGCGAGGGGGGCAAGGGCACGAGGCCACAAGGCCTCACCCTCAAGGCCCTTGTCACCCCTGAGCTGCCGATTGGGCTGAGGTCGCGATCGGCAGCTGGCGTTTGGCCGGCTGGTGGCCGGCCGGTTGCTTGGCCGGTCACCGGCCGTCCATCCGGCCGGCAGCGAGCTAGCCAGCGGCCAGCACTTCGTAGGCCGCCGGCCAGTCCTCGCTGATGTGAGGGGTGGTGCGCAACCACCCTTTGCTTCAGCGAGGAAGGAGGGTCGAACCGTCCCTCCCGCTACATTGACTCTTCATTAATTATGAACCGTCTAGGTTCATGAACAACAAGCAGGATTTTCAGTCAGTGAGCCATCAACATTGTGAAAGAAAATTGAAAATTTTCAGTCACCAGCTAAACATGAACACGTGCATGGCACTTGGACCTAAGCTGTAGCTTGTCAGTCACCACGGCTAGCGGCCTCCCCCCTTTAGACTGGAGCATCCATGCGACAACCGTGTTGGACGTCCCCAACATCCTATGGTTGTAGTCCATGAATGTCGTCCTGCGGGAATGTTGTTCACTTGTTCCGTGTTTAGGTGGTGCCCCCGGATATGCGTCGATCCGTGTGAGCTGCCAGCTCGCTCCAAAACTCGTTGACCACCCGTGTGGGCAACGGAGATTCGGGCTCCCATGAGTTATGTTCATGTCCACACCTGGCCCAATGAACGAGGTATTCCCTAACAACCCGCGACCGGAGAGTACGCTCTCGGTGCAGGAGGAGGCAAAGAACCTCGTATTGGCCATCGGCAGCAAGAACTGTTGGTGGTGGCTGAAAGGTTCTCGCTGCCGTGTATGGAGCCAACATGCTCACATGAAACACGTCATGTATCTTCGTACTCGACGGAAGTAGCAATCGGTATGCCATTGGCCCGATGCATGCAACGATGGGAAACGACCCAATCCACTTCGGTAGAAGTTTTCTCGCCCCTGGTAACTTCAACGGAAGATTCTTGTTGATAAGCAACACTTTGTCACCGATGTCAAACGAGACCTCACGGCGACTTTTGTCGGCATATGCCTTCTGTCGTTACCGAGCAGCTTGAAGGTGACCCTTTGCCTCCTGTAACAAGGAGTCAATGCGCTCGGCAAAGGCTTAAGCAGAAGGAACCTGTCCTTCTGTACTCCCACTCTTCACCAATGAAGAGGACACTATTGGATGTCCACCACTGTTTAGCACAAACGGTGTGAACTATGTAGACTCGTTCACCGAGTTATTCACCGCAAACTCTACCGGTGCCAGGAATTCGTCCCAGTCATTCATGGTAGAGACCATGTACATACGGAGCATTTGTTCCAGAGTGCGGTTCATGCACTCCGTTTGTCCGTCAGTTTGAGGGTGAAACGTTGTCGACATCTACGACTCGCTGCCAAAGTACTCCTGCATCTTCTGCCAGAACTTACTAGAACATTCTCGATCTCAGCGGTCGGGCCGCCGGCGGTCACTGCCACTATAGATGCTGCCTGCATGCACCTAGCGCTGTGTCTGGTTTTGGCATTGCGTCTGCAGCATCATGCGGTGCCTAGGGTCCATGTCTCCTGCAGTATGGCCCTGTTTGGCATCGCTGACTGTCGTAGGCACTGCCTTGGTTCGGGCAGCCATAACTCTTTGCTACTATTTTTCGAGCTGATTTTGACCGCACGACTGCGTTCGCAGCGTTGGTATTATGGTATGGTCCAGTTTTCAGGCAAAACGGACAACGACCGGGCTTTCGGCTGTCAGGCGTCTCGCAGGACTCACCGAGAAAACCTTGCCTGCCAGAAAATAGGTCTAGCACTATTTTCTGATTGGCTGGTTAGCTGCGTAACAAGTTCTACACTTGTGGGGGGGGAGCTAGAACTTGGAGGGGTCTCCCATTGTTGCTCATTCTTCATTCCAAATCAGTCACTATCAGTTTTCAGCTGCTTTCTGGCGCTAACAGTGGCGCGCGCGTTTCTGAGTAACAAACCCAGAGCGTCCAGACTTAGACTCTAGAGCAGTAGACTGAGGGGGCAGCAGACTTAAGCAACGAGCGTGGAAGCCCGCACGCTGTATCAACAACGCCGCTGCCCCAAACTGCTGCCCAGGTTTTCCACCTTGGTATCAGAGCCAGAGCGTAGCAGCAGTAGTAGAAGACTGGCGTACAGGTGCGAGACAACACCGGCGGATCCGTATACACGCCAGTGCAGGGGAAATACTGCCAGATTTTTTCCGGCAGCATTGACCCGCCTGGTGGCGGCGTCAGATTTTTTCCCAGGGCCACTGGGCCAGGGGAAATGCTGCCGAATTTTTTTTCGGCAGCAGTGACCCCCACACGTGACGCAAGGAGGTGAGCGGCAGGCCACGTCCGATGGGCGACGACGCCCGCTGCAACGTCATCCAGGTGCAGTGACGGGCACCAGCACGCAGCAGCAGCGGCAACCGCAGGCAACGGCAGCGTGCAGTGGTAGCAGCAACCAGTAGCAGCTGCGTGCAACAGCAGTAGCAGGCAGAAGTAGCATCTCGCAACAGCCCGCAGCAGCAGCAGTTCACAATAGTAGCTCCCACCAGCAGGAGCCCGCAGCAACAGCCCTCAGTAGCAGCCCGCAGGAGCAGCGAGTAGCAGCGGTAGCAAGCAGCAACTGCAACAGCGTGCAGCAGTAGCAGTAGGCTGCAGCAGCCGTAGCAGCGAGCCGCAGCAGTAGCCAGCTGTAGCAGTAGCAACAGCGAGCAGCTGCCGGCAGCAGCCGGTAGTGGCTGCTGCTGCTCATAGCCCGCAGCGAGCGAGCAACGAGCAACAGCCTGGTGCTGCCAGCGAGCAGCAGCTCGCTGCCAACGAGTAGCAGCCCGCTACCACTGAGTAGCAGCCCGCTGCTCGTAGCAAACAACGGGCAGCTGCCCGTTGTGACAGACGAAAGACGAAAAAAACATAAGGAAAAAAATCCCCCATCCCACCAACTTCGTTGACGCGACTACAGCAGTTGTCTTAGCTGCTACAGTAGCCACAGCCGCAGCAGCCCGCAGCAAGAGCAGTTTCTGCTACAACTGTAGTCGTAGCAACAGCAGTAGCAGTAGTAGTAGCAGCCACAGCCGCAATAGTAGCAGCAGTTGCTGTAGCAACAGTAGCAGCAGCAACACCAACAATAGTAGCAACAGTAGTAGCAGCAGCAGTAGCTCCTGCAGTAGCAACAATAGCAGCTGTAGTAACAGCAATAGCAGCTACAGCAGCGGCCCCAATAACCGCCATTGCTAACATTAGCATCCCGTTGCTGACATCATTACTGACGTCACTGCTGACATCATCAACTCACAAAAAAGGGGCAAGGGAAGGGGAAAGAAAACCTATGGGTATATAGGACGTCCATCGCCCTCAGCTGACGTCATTGCTGACGTTAGCAACAAACACAAAAAAAACAAAAAACAAGGGGCATCAAACCATCACTGGCAGCCCCATTGGGGAGGGGTCCTCCTCTGTTGGGGGGACCCCGAACCCCCCTTTCTTACAGCGGCTGCAGTAGTAGCAATAGCAATAGCAGTAACTATAGCAGCAGCAGCAACAGCAATAGCAGTAGCAGCAGCACAAGCAACAACAACAACAGGAGCAGATGCAGCAGCAACAGCAGTAGAAGCAACAGTAGCAGCAGTAGTAGCAGAAGCAGCAGTAGAAGTAGACCTCTC
>SZWC01001911.1:62084-75741 GCA_023375785.1 Penium margaritaceum
GCGTCGTTGGCGGCAACCCTGACCCCCTCGTTGCTCTTCAACAATAGCTCGCCGCCTTGACGCAGCAGGTTGCGGCGCTGTAGCCGTTGGCCTCTCAGATTGCCACAAGTGCGCTGCCATCCTTCATCCCTCCAAGGTACACCAACCCAGCTGTGTCTGCTGCCACGCACTACCTGGCGTAGCAGCAGACTCAGTGCGAGCGCACACAGTGACCTCCGTCCTTGGCCCCACTCTGGGTGCCGGCCGTAGGCAAAAGGACTTTGAGACGCCGCCGCCGGCGCTTCAGGCCGACGAGCAGTTCCGGAGCTGGGAGCTCAGCTTCTGGATCTGGACATGGGGTAAGGGCTTGTGGGCATACTACACCCTGCCGTATGATGCCACCCTGGCCGACCAGTTGTATGACGCTGGTCGTGCCGTCCGTGCTCTAGTCCTTGTCGCCCCTCCTGCTTCCCACCTCACCCTCCAGCCCTTCTTAGGCGACTTCACCGTCGGCGCCACCCCAGACCCTCCAGCCGCGTGGCACGTCCTCACTTGTCCCCATCTCCTGTCCAGCGAGGCTAAGACCAACCGCCTGTTGCGGGAGTTCAACTCCCTCCACATGGGTGAGACCGAGACGGTCACCTCCTACTGGCAGCGGGCGAAGGACATCCTTCGTCACCTCGGGACCTCTGCCCCACCCCCTCTGGCCGCGCTCCTCACCATCAAGCGCGATGCCACCGACGCGTACGCGGACATCTTTGTCCATTACTCTCACGACGTCCTCTCCACCATGGCGGCTGAGGGCACCCTCATGCCCTGGGCATACGAGATCTTCCTACGGATTGAGGAAGCTCGTCTAGAGTCTCGACTCCAGCGCACGGAGGCTCTCGCCTCCCCTGCCGTCACCTCCTTGGTCGTCGACTTCCCCGTCGTAGCTACCTCATCGTCGTCGGGGAAGAAGAAGCGTCGGAACAAGAAAGGCAAGGGTCCGCTGCAGCAATAGCAGCAGCCATCGACCGGGTCCAGCGGTGGAGGCTCGCTCTGCCACAACTGTGGCCAACCCGGGCACGGGCGGTACACGTGTCCTCTATCGACGGACGAAGCGTGCGTCATCGCCACCATGCGTCGCCAGCGGGAGCGTAGTCTCACCTCTTCCACCATCGTTGTCGCCAGCTCTGACACCTCGGCCTCGTCCAACAGCTCTACCACTCCGGTTGCTTTGCCAGTCCAGCCGATACCAGCGCCGCAGCCGACGGCGCCGGCACAGTCCTCCTACCCGAGCTCCGGCATCGTCACACCGCACTCCCTCTACACTCCCGGGCCGTCCTCCCGTGAGCGTCAGCTGGAGTAGTTCATCGCGCTCCAGGTCGGCCTGTCTCGCCCTCCTCCCCAAGGAAGTACAAGTTGCATCACTTCCTGCTCTCCTGCCCAGCCCTGCATGATTGAGACTGAGCTACGGTCGTGTCCCGTTTCCTCGTCTGTCTCGTCGTCTCCCATGGCCTCCGCTATCCCTTCCCATGACGACGTTGCATGGCTTGACGATTGGCAGTCTCGGTTCGTGCCTCCTTCCAGTGCGTCCGTGTTTCTTGCTTGCTGCCATGTGGCCGTTAGCAATCTGGCGACCCCGGTCCAGGACCCTGCTGAGACCTAGATCATCGACTCCAGGGCCACACATCACATGACAACCTCTTGTGAGGCCTTTAGTATGCTCGGTCCTGTAGGCGATGTCTCCGGTGTCCGGACAAGCTCCGCACAGGTGTTGCCTGTCCGTGGTGTTAGCGTCGTTCGTTTCCGTGGTCCTTCCGGTGACGTCTTTATGACCGATGTCCTCTTCGTCCCTGGTCTCGAGCTCAACCTCCTGTCCGTCACTACCCTTGACCACATGACCATGGACATTGTGCACTCGCGTGGTGTTGGCACTGTGTCGTTGCGTCTGTCTGGTCTTGTCGTACTACACGCCACCGCCCGTTGCAACCTGTGGCATGTACATCACCTCTCCTCCTCTCCTTCTATCTCCTCCCCGTCGGCCACCAAAGGCCATGTGTTTGTCACTAGTACGCTTTCTTCTCAGCACACTCGCCTCTTGCACCGCCACCTCTGCCACGTCCACTCTGTCGCCGTAGACAGCATGCTCCGCACCCAGCCCGCCAAGGGTCTTGACCCAAAGACTTTCCCCCTCCTGTGTCCCACTGAGTACATTGATTGCACTCAGGGGAAGATGCACCGTTCCACGTACCCTTTGTCTTCCTCCCGTGCATCCGCCCCTCTCGACCTTGTCCATTCAGACGTCATGGACCCTCTCCCCACCAATTCCGTCAACGAGCACGGCCACTGACGACTATTCTCGCTACCGCTGCCACTAGCCAGTCCTGGATGGCTCGGGTGACATCGCTCTTCTGCCAAAGGCAGAAGAGCGATGTCACCCAAGCCATCCAGGACTGGCTTGTCCTTGCGGAACGCGAGTGTGGCCGCTCTCTTCACCGCTTTCGCTCCAATCGCAGTGGTGAGTACATGGGTGAGGCCACAACCTTTCTCGCCTCCCGCAGGATCCACCATGAGACATCCGTGCCCTACATGCCCGCCCAGAACAGTGTCTCCGAACGGTGGAACCGCACCATGGCCGACGCCGTCCGCACCATGCAATCAAGTCCGGTCTCTCCGATGGCTTCCATTTAAAAGCCATGGCCTACATGACCAGGGTCTGGAACAGGATTCCCCACGGTCCCCTTCCCCACGAGTCCACGCCATACTAGCATTGGTGCGGTCAGCGAGCTGACCTCCGCCCGGCTCGCGTCTGGAGCTGCGTGGCCATTGTATAGCTGCCCGTCCCGTAACAGGGCGGCAAGCTCGCCCCCCGCGGACGTCCCTGCACCTTCCTCGGTATCTCTCGTCAGTCCAAGGCCTGACGCTTCTAGGATCCCTCCCAGCATTGCATCGTCGAGTCCCGGGATGCCCTCTTCTTCAAGGACCTATTTCCTTGTGACCTCATTCTCTCCGGTACGTCCGTGTCTATACTGTCGCGTGGGGGAGTGGTGAGTCTGTCCTCCGTCCTACCACTTCCAGGTGACACATCCCGCAGTCCCTCTGAGCCGGTAGCCCCAGTCGCGTCCGCTGGTCCCTCCGAGCCGGTAGTCCCAGTCGCGTCTGCTGGTCCCTCCGGGCCAGCAGCCCCAGTCCCGTCAGCTGGTCCCTTTGAGCCGGTAGCCCCAGTCGCGTCTGCTGGTCCTTCTGGGCCAGCAGGCCCAGTCGTGTCCACTGGTCCCTCTTAGTCAGCAGCCCTAGTCGCGTCCGCTGGTCCCTCCGGGCCAGCAGCCCCAGTCGCGTCTGCTGGTCCCTCCGGATCAGTAGCCTCAGTCGCGTCTGCAGGTCCCTCCAGGCTGGCAGTCCCAATCACGCCCGCCGGTCCCTTCGGGCCGGTAGCCCCAGTCGCGTCCGCTGGTCCCTCCGAACCGGCAGCCCCAGTTGCATCCGCTGGCCCTTCCGGGCCAATAGCTCCAGTCGCGCCCGTTGGCCCCTCCGGGCCAACAGCCCCGGTTGCATCCGCTGGCCCCTCCGGGCCAACAACCCCGTTCGCCTCCATTGGCCCGTCGAACTCAGTGCCATCGCCTGCCCTGCCACGCTACACACGTGGCCCAGGTGGCAGCCTCCGACCCAGACCGTCGGTGAGCGCGCACACCGTCGCACCATGCTCCATGGCGCCTCGACCCCCCGTGGCCCCACGTGTCTCCTCCACTCCCACGGTCGTCAGTGGGGACCCTGGCACCAAGGCCCTCGGCTTGACCACCTCGGCCATCATTGCAGCCCTTCACCCGGGCTCTGCACTGGGCTACGTCATGCTTCGTCACGAGCATCGGCACGCTATTGTTGTTGCACTCGCGTGCATCCCACCTAGGGCTCGAGATATACACGCTCTCTCAGTCCTCTCCACAGCACGCCCGGAGGACCCAGCCACCCTGCGCGAGGCACGAGCCTCTCCTTAGGCTGCACACTGGGATGCTGCCTGCGCCGATGAGCTCGCCGCTATCCGACAGCACCATGTGTACGACCTCGTCAACCTTCCTCCAGGTCGGAAGGCCATCGGCGCCAAGTGGGTCTTTCGGCGCAAGTGGAAGCCTGAAGGGTCCTTGGACAAATACAAGGCCCGCCTTACAGCCAAGGGGTTTGCCCAGATTCCTCAGGTCAACTACGACCAGATTTTTGCCCCAGTTGGCCGGTCCTCCACTAGCCGGGCGCTCTTCAGCCTGGTCGTCCAACATGGGTGGGAGCTACATCAGATGGATGTGAGCAACACTTTTCTCCGTGGTTCACCAGAGGGTGAGGAGCTCTACATGGTGCAGTCCCCAGGTTTCGACGAAGGCACTAGGGGAGTTTGGCGACTGCGTAAGGCCCTGTATGGCCTGAAGCAGTCGCCTCTGTGCTGGAACCAAGAAATCAGCAGCACGCTCCTTCGTGGCGGGCTTCAGCGCAGCACCACTGACCCCGCACTATTTGTCAGTCCGCAAGGCCAAACTGTTGTTGTTCTCGTTTACGTCGACGATCTCCTCATTGCGTCGCCAGACACGGCTGCCATCCAGTGTGTGAAGGACTTGCTCACGCAGCCTACCAGATGAAGGATCCCGAATCTGCCAGAGTCTTCCTGGGCATGGAGCTCGAGCATGATCGCTCCCAGGGCGTCCTGCACATCCACCAGGCCGCCTATGTGCAGATGCTGTCCACCCGCTTTGCGGAGGACCTGCCACTCGTGCCAAGCGTATCTTCACCCATGTCACATGATCGTGAGGTGAAGCTGAAGAGTCCTGACCCAGCTGTTATGGGGGAGCCAGATGACGTGACCACGTACCTGCGAGTCATCGGGTCACTGATGTTCCTGGCGACGACGACGCACCCAAACATCGCGTTCGCCGTCAACCTCCTAGCCTAGTTTTCTCAGGTGTCGCGTCACCTCCACCACGAGGCCGCGATCTGAGTACTGCGCTATGTCGTCTCAACTCCTTGGCGAGGTCTCATGTTCCGCCGTCAGCCGTCTGTTGTCGCGGTAGGCTATACCGACAGTGACTGGGCCAGCATTCCGGACGGTAAGAGTCGCACAGGCTGGATCTTTCTGATTGGCGGCACAGCTGTGTCCTGGCGTAGTGGCAAGCTGGGGTGCATTGCACACAACACTACTGAGGCTGAGTACGTTGCTCTTGGCTCAGGCGCATGTAAGAGTGTGTGGTTGCGTCGTCTGTTGTCCGAGTTGCGTCAATCTGTCGCATCCATCACGTTGCATTGTGACAATGAGAGTGCCATGGCCATCACCGACAATGACGGCGTGCATCACACACACACGAAACACATCAACGTTGAGTATCACTATGTGCGTTCGTTGTTGTATGACGGCAACATCAACATCTAGTGGGTTGAGACAACACGGCAGTTGGCTGACTTCTTGACCAAGGCACTAAAGCGTGACTCGTTCAAGAAGGCTGTGAGTTCAGTCGGTGTGCGTCCGTGAGTGACTTTCTGTCCCTGCTTGTGTTTATGCTTGGCCTGGGGGAGTTTATTCGTTGACTCTGTCTCTGTCCCCACATGTGCACTACGCCTGTGAGTCATGGGGGAGTGTTGGTTTTTGTGCATCTCTCATTGTACTCGGTTGTGTCCTCCCGGCTTGTGTACATCGGCGTGCAGATGACTGACGGCGAGACTCGACGCTGCTAGAGTGTCGCTCGGTGGAGCCGACGCGCGCTGAGGCCCACTCGCCGTTCGCTGGAGCCTCCTCCCTCCGGCGATGCGCTCAGCTCCATCGGTAGGCCTCCTAGGCGGTCGGGTCGCCGGCGGTCACTGCCACTACAGATGCTGTCTGCATGCACCTAGCGTTGTGTCTGGTTATGGCATTGCGTGTGCAGCATCATGCGGTGCCTACGGTCCATGTCTCCTGCTATATGGCCCTTTTTGGCATCGCTGACTGTCGTAGGCACTACATGGGTTCGGGCAGCCATAACTCTTTGCTGTTATTTTTCCAGCTGATTCTGACCGCATGACTACGTTTGCAGCGTCGGTATTATGGTATGGTCCAGTTTTCAGGCAAAACGGACGACGCCCGGGTTTTGGGCTGTCGGCCATCTGGAAGGGCTCACCGACAAAACCCTGCCTGCCAGAAAATATGTAGCGCGGGCCGGCCTCTCCTCATGGCTTGAACGGGTCCCTGGCCTGTGGGCGATTGGTCGGGATGGGTTGAGGGTCGGAGACTCAATCACCACGGTTTTGGCCCAATGGGCCAAGCTTCCCGTACCAATTCGGTGCATTGGTATCAAAGCGCCAAGGTTCGAGTCCCGTTGTGGACGCCGAAGGCGGGTCCACTCCTAGGTGGGAGGAGTGTAGCGCGGGCCGGCCTCTCCTCATGGCTTGAACGGGTCCCTGGCCGGTGGGCGATTGGTCGGGATGGGTTGAGGGTCAGAGACCCTCAATCACCGCGGTTTTGGCCCAATGGGCCAAGCTTCTCGTACCAATTCGTTACAAAATAGGTCTAGGAGTATTTTCTGATTGGCTGGTTAGCTGAGTAACAAGTTCTACACTAGTGGGGGGGAACTAGAACTTGGAGGGGTCTCCCATTGTTGCTCATTCTTCATTCCTAATCAGTCAGATTCAGTTTTCAGCTACTTTCTGGCGCTAACACTGGCGCGCGCGTTTCCGAGTAACAAACCCAGAGCTTCCAGACTTAGACTCTAGAGCAGCAGACTGAGGGGGCAGCAGACTTAAGCAACGAGCATGGAAGCCCGCACGCTGCATCAACAACGCAGCTGCCCCAACATGCTACCTAGGTTTTCCAGCTTAACCACCCCTCGCTTCAGCGAGGAGGGAGGGCCGAACCGGCCCACCCGTTATAGCTCATGCACAGATATAATACAACAGAGAACATGGAAATGTGGGAAATATGTCTCCTAAAAGAATCATTGTGTATCCGGTTGCTTGGGTGTTAACACACTGTGAAAATAGAATCAATGTTGAAAGCATGTGTAATATTCATTAAGACACTTGGAACAAGTTTGCAATTGTCGTGAGCTTGAGGCGTCCTTACCAGGGCTCAGGCAGAAACCACCGACTGCACTGGTCTTGACTACTGAGAAGGTGCAACAAGTGAGGGAATCACTGGAAAGCACCAATGGGTCTTTTGCTGCACCAGTATAGACCACTGAGTGCTTAGGTCTTGACCAACGAGAAAATGTCACATGCCACATAAAATCATGAATAATTGACTGAAATTCACAGGTAAGGCACAATTACATAAGAATTCTGTTCTTGAGCATTCTTGAAGTCCATTGTGCGAAGTAGTGGGCAAAAAACGTACGCAAGAGTAGGACGTGTTAATGCTTACATCTGGTGAAAACCAACGAAAAGTGGTATGTGATTTTTCTGCGAGCTGAGAATTTCAAACTCAGAATCTTCCGATTCGACCAATCCATTTTCCTTCGACATCCTTGTTATGCACTTGAATGTGACTTGGTACATTTGAGGAACAACACAACACGAATGGTAAGTTTTTTCATAAATTTTAAAATTTAAAAGGATGGAATGGTGAAATTATATTTTTATCAGAGTATTTATCTTCCTTGTATTCGAGTATTAAACTTTGTATTTGATGATACACATGAAAATTCTTCGATGAATATATAAGCTCCATTATAAGCTGTTTTTCTACATCTGTTGGATTTATTCAAATTATCATATCTTTACTCAATTCACATTCGTTTAGCTCTTGACCTAGCCAGGCTATTCCCTTCGAGACTCTCGTTCCTAATGTAGCCTGTCCGCCCCCAGTCGTGCACACCCTTGGGCTAAATGAAAAAGACGTTCAGGTTCCTCTTTCCCAGCTTTCAGTGTTCGGCTGAATTCTAGTGCCTGATGACGTGCACGGTTGCCGCCAGCGAGGAGAGCGTTCTAGTGGTCCATTTTGAGTTGTCCATTTTGAGAACGCGTCTGTGCCGGCAGAACCCTAGCCGGTCTTATTTCCATTTTGTTTCGTTCATTCTAAAGCTTGCGTTCCGCTGCGTGGAGCGAGAATGTCTCCCTGGGCAGTGATTGACCGTACGAGTACTCCTGGCTCAGCCTAACTAGTTTTTCTACACGAATTTCCTTCAATATCTCATAATAAGACTTTTTCGAAGTAAAACTCGAATCGTTGGCTCGTCTCACGGTTGCATTTGCATCCATAATTTCGTATTCGCGTGGAATACTTGAGATTTGGTTTACAGTTGTGACGACGCTGTCAGCCCACCTGCCATCTCTGTCTAGAAACTACTGAACTAACTTTCGACGAGTAGTTTCACAGTAATCGGCGGCATGTGGTTGCCCATTCCGACCCGGCTTGCCATTCGTTTGTTGGAGATGTCTGTGTCAAATCCGAATCTCAAAGCCGATGTGTGCTCGATTAGAAAAGAAGTGAACGGACGGAGGGAAAGACTGCGATAGCGTCTTCGTGTCGTCGTGGTTACGCCTCAAGACTCAGAAGAAATCGGTTGAAAGTACATGTCTCATATTCGACCGTAACATTTTGGATGACAGTGAAGTCAGCTCCGCTCTCATTATATGCAAGCTTGTGCTGCTCTCCAGCTGTCCTTCGGTCGTTCCCCTCTGACAGTGACATCTGCTGGTACAGCCATTTGTAATCAGGAGCATCTCCCCTCCCTCGGTTTTCCGTGGCAATATGATTTGTGTGAGGGCTGTACCCTTACACGCGCACTTGTTCGCAAAAATGCCATCTCTGTCCGAGGTCAGAACTCGACGACGAATCAGTGACGAGCGCGCGCTTTCTTGCAGGATTGATTCTGACACGCGCCTTAAGTTTTGGCGATTGGCGCTCCTCGAGAGATTGGCCCCGCCGGTTTGTCGCATGCAGTTGCGGTCCCTTATTCTCGTGTCCTCGTACCTCTTTTACTCGTGTTTCGTTTGTACGTTAACTTGCCGGTTTGTCGTTTGACGTCGCAATTGCACGGAGACGCTCCGACTTGAGCACAAAATTGCAAGAAGTTCATACGCTGAGCCCTTCCGAAAGGAAGGTTTGCCTCTTGCGAAGTGTCGATCATCCACAGGAGTCCAACTACTGCGGTACACACCCAAACGCTTCATTTTGCTGCTCACGTCTTCAGAAGAAAACACGTCAAAGTCACTGTCTGTGTAGAGTTTGCGTGGTATTTGCACACCGAACCATTCGAAGTATGGTATGAAGATGGTGCACAAGCACAGTTTCGGCGTGAACGAACAATGTCCCAGGTGCTTGGAATGTCGCACGGCCATGACCGCTGACGATGGCCGGGGTCACAGGCCATCACTGATGGGCTTGAAAATTCGACGACGAAAACCGGCTGATGGCCGGCTGTTCCGGCGCGAAGTTTCATGACGCTAACCGCCCTCGTAGTTGGCTCTAAAGATTTGAAATGTTCGCGCTAACTTCGTCACCGCCACAACTGGTCGTGAAATCGTCTTCGACCGATGGCGTATGACCGTGATGGTGATGGACCGACAGCTCCACCTGGCTGTCAGCGCACGTGACTGCCCATCAACGCCCATCAACCCTTTCGGCTGATGGGCGCTGATGGGCCGTCGTCGTCATCGCGCGAAACTGGAAATTTTTAATGAAATAACCCGCCCTCGGATCAGATAACACCTGCCTGTTTCGCACGACGGCGAAAGTCGCATTACCCGTTGACCCATTTTAAAATAAAAATTGAACTAGTGGCGGGAAAGATGCGATTTTTTACCCATCAGCGATGGCTGATGGCCTGTGACCGTGATGGCCGGTCAATCGCTCCAGATAATCCGTCCGATTTAATTTTTGTCGTTCCCGCGCTTTTTTTTAAACCCCATCTGATGGCCTGTGACCCCGGCCGATGAGTCGAGTCTGACTCCAGATACAGAGCATGCTGTCGCCATGCCGATTGGCCCGGACGGCGCACGTCCTCCTGCATTTTGAACTCTTCAATTCCCACAGAAGCGTTCGTGACTGCCGTCTTCACTGCTCACGAACGAGTGGGAGAGGCGCCGGAGTTAGGGTTCACGGCGCACCGAGGGTGGCGTTGCTTCAACCACATGCCAGGATGCTGGCAGGCTTTCAGCTCCACCAAGCCCGAGTTAGCCGCAGGCTGTGCTCTTGCACTACGGTGTGCCCGAATGCGGTTTTTCGTTGTCTGCAGCACTCTTTCGCTCGCCTTCTCTCTTTTCACCAAGGAGACTTGAACTGTGCCGACTGCGAATCCATCGTCTCCGATCGTCTCCCATCCGTCAACTCAGTCACTTTCAAAAGAGTCTTGTCATCATTGGTTGTCTATTCTTGGTGGCAGAATCAGACGTTGTCAGTTTCTCAGCCATTAACAGTAGCATCAGCGTCAGTAGCAGAGTAGCACTTCTCCCCCTTGTGTGACGAGTTTGAAGGAAGAGGAATGGACAGGGACACGGCGCGGGAGGTGGAAGAGCAGGTCCTTCGGCTTGCCCCGGAGAAGGACTGGGAGGTGCGCTTGGCCGCACTGCAGCGCATTGAAGCTCTTGCCGCCAACGCCGCCGCCTCTGCAGGTGCGTCTCCTGGAATCATCGGCTCTCTCGCATGCTTGCACGCGGATGCCACCACGCTCGCGTGGATGCTGTCTTTGGGGAGTCCCCGCCGTCATGTGTAGAGCCAGAAACCCTGCGAACAATGCCGTCGGCCAGAATAGGTGAAGCTTCGCTCCTCTTGGAGCTCAGGTCGCTCCTATGGTTGGAGTCACGGAGGCGAGGTGGTGATCCTGAGCCTGTGATGCGATGGGTGCTCGGCACGGGGTGTGTTATGGCCATTCGGAGCTCTATTGAGGGGTGTCTGGGGCGTGCGTGGGGTAATGGTTTGTCGAGAAGATACTTCAGTCCCACCTCAGAGCCTCTGAGGTGAACTGCAATCAGCCAGGGATACAGCGGCAGCCTCAGGGCTGCCGCTGTAAAGCAGCCGAGCATCAGCAGTCGTGGTAAGCGGTCGAAACAGCAGCCAAGCAGCGGCAGGCTTTTGCGGTACCTGCCGTGGCCACCAATCAACAACAGCGGCCGAGTCACAATTGCGCCATGACAACCCTCCGCGACCAGTTGCGAAGGGTTGGGAGGACTGTGCAACGGCGGTGGAGTGCCGTGGCGTGTAGCAGGTGCGACCGCAGCATAGGCCGAACGGGTCAAAGTGCCGGTTGCATCTTTCACAAGTACCCGGCCTGGACGACGCGGGCCGGAGTCAGCAGCCGCGGCACCTGTGTTGCAGCAATTCGGGCGGATGAGTCCAAGACGGCTCCCAGGGTTTTCGCTAAGAGAGGCGTAGCGGCAGCTTAGCGCATGGGAGCCAAGCGAGAAGGGGGTTTGGGGTGTGGAACGGCCAGCAAAGCGCCTGTGATTGTGCCTGGTCAAGTTAGGCACGAGGCAGGCCGGCGCTCACGCACTGCACACTGGAGAAAGAAAGGACGAGGAAGGAAGTGGCCTGGTGTGCGCAGGCGGGAGATGGTTCCTTGCAGGAGGAGGTTATGACAGATATGGTGGCGGCCTTGTTGGTCCTGGTCGGGGCGGCAGGGCCTCACCGGTAACCTTACTGTGCTGCAGCTTGAGAATGTCAACGCCCCAGTGCTTGTATCCTATTCTCTCCTCCCTCCCCCCCTTTTCACTGCTTTCTCCCCCGAATGCATGCACACACACACTCGTTCGTGCTTTTGGGCATGAATGCATGGTGTGTGTGTATGCTGTCGACTCTCCCTCCCTCTCTCTCTCTCTCTCTCTCTCTCTCTCTCTCTCTCTCTCTCTCTCTCGCTCTCTCTCTCTCTCGCTCTCTCTCTCTCTCGCTCTCTCTCTCTCTCGCTCTCTCTCTCTCTCGCTCTCTCTCTCTCTCGCTCTCTCTCTCTCTCGCTCTCTCTCTCTCTCGCTCTCTCTCTCTCTCGCTCTCTCTCTCTCTCGCTCTCTCTCTCTCTCGCTCTCTCTCTCTCTCGCTCTCTCTCTCTCTCGCTCTCTCTCTCTCTCGCTCTCTCTCTCTCTCGCTCTCTCTCTCTCTCGCTCTCTCTCTCTCTCGCTCTCTCTCTCTCTCGCTCTCTCTCTCTCTCGCTCTCTCTCTCTCTCGCTCTCTCTCTCTCTCGCTCTCTCTCTCTCTCGCTCTCTCTCTCTCTCGCTCTCTCTCTCTCTCGCTCTCTCTCTCTCTCGCTCTCTCTCTCTCTCGCTCTCTCTCTCTCTCGCTCTCTCTCTCTCTCGCTCTCTCTCTCTCTCGCTCTCTCTCTCTCTCGCTCTCTCTCTCTCTCGCTCTCTCTCTCTCTCGCTCTCTCTCTCTCTCGCTCTCTCTCTCTCTCGCTCTCTCTCTCTCTCGCTCTCTCTCTCTCTCGCTCTCTCTCTCTCTCGCTCTCTCTCTCTCTCGCTCTCTCTCTCTCTCGCTCTCTCTCTCTCTCGCTCTCTCTCTCTCTCGCTCTCTCTCTCTCTCGCTCTCTCTCTCTCTCGCTCTCTCTCTCTCTCGCTCTCTCTCTCTCTCGCTCTCTCTCTCTCTCGCTCTCTCTCTCTCTCGCTCTCTCTCTCTCTCGCTCTCTCTCTCTCTCGCTCTCTCTCTCTCTCGCTCTCTCTCTCTCTCGCTCTCTCTCTCTCTCGCTCTCTCTCTCTCTCGCTCTCTCTCTCTCTCGCTCTCTCTCTCTCTCGCTCTCTCTCTCTCTCGCTCTCTCTCTCTCTCGCTCTCTCTCTCTCTCGCTCTCTCTCTCTCTCGCTCTCTCTCTCTCTCGCTCTCTCTCTCTCTCGCTCTCTCTCTCTCTCGCTCTCTCTCTCTCTCGCTCTCTCTCTCTCTCGCTCTCTCTCTCTCTCGCTCTCTCTCTCTCTCGCTCTCTCTCTCTCTCGCTCTCTCTCTCTCTCGCTCTCTCTCTCTCTCGCTCTCTCTCTCTCTCGCTCTCTCTCTCTCTCGCTCTCTCTCTCTCTCGCTCTCTCTCTCTCTCGCTCTCTCTCTCTCTCGCTCTCTCTCTCTCTCGCTCTCTCTCTCTCTCGCTCTCTCTCTCTCTCGCTCTCTCTCTCTCTCGCTCTCTCTCTCTCTCGCTCTCTCTCTCTCTCGCTCTCTCTCTCTCTCGCTCTCTCTCTCTCTCGCTCTCTCTCTCTCTCGCTCTCTCTCTCTCTCGCTCTCTCTCTCTCTCCCTCCCTCCCCCCCCCCCCCCCCCCCAGCCTCCTTTCAACCCGTCCTTCTTCTGCCATGTTGCGCAATGCTGCAGGTGCCAAGGCAGGCAACTACGGAGGTGTGGGTTTCTGTGCGCTGTTGAGACCAGCATTGGACAACCTGAAGGCCAACCTGCAGGACGGCAGGTCACGCATTGTGCGCCAGGTGCGTGTGCGTCTGCTTGCTTGTGCGTGTGCTTGCGCACCTGGAGCACAATGCGTCTGCTTGCTTGTGCGTGTGCTTGCGAGTACGCGCAAGCGTGCACTCGCAAGCGCACGTGTGTGTTCACACATGCGTGCGTGTGTGTGAGTGGAGGTGTGTGTTCGAGTTCGCGTGCGTCCGTGTACGTTCGTGCGTGTGTGTATGTGCATGTGCCTCTGCAAGTGTGTGTGCGCATACGCGCGCACGCGTACATGTGTGTGTGTGTGTGTGTGTGTGTGTGTGTGTGTGTGTGTGTGTGTGTGTGTGTGTGTGTGTGTGTGTGTGTGTGTGTGTGTGTGTGTGTGTGTGTGTGTGTGTGTGTGTGTGTGT
>SZWC01001911.1:96683-110590 GCA_023375785.1 Penium margaritaceum
GACGGCACTGACCGAGTGTGGCGACTGCGAAAGGCCCTCTATGGCCTAAAGCAGTCGCCACGGTGCTGGAACCAAGAGATCACGTCCACTCTTGAGAAAGGAGGTTACCGGCGCAGTACGGTGGATCCGTCACTCTTTGTCAGTCCACCCTCTGTCCCGTTCGTCGCTGTCCTCGTCTATGTGGACGACTTGCTGATAGCATCACCTAGTCAGGCGGCGGTCCAGTCAGTGAAGACGCTCTTGCACTCCACGTACAAGATGAAAGACTTGGGACCTGCTCGTGTCTTCTTGGGCATGGAGCTTGAGCGCGACCGTTCTCGTCGCATGCTCCATGTCCACCAGGCTGCGTACGTCCGCAGTCTGGGGGAGCGCTTTGCCTCACTGCTAGAGTCCACACCCACTGCGTCCACTCCCATGACCCCAGCAGGTCAAAGGCTGCTGAAGACACTGGATGTGTCCAAGCTGGGGGAGACAGTCGATGTGACTGACTATCTCCGCGTCATCGGGTCACTGATGTACCTGGCGACCACTACCAGGGCAGATGTCGCCTTCTCTGTGAACTTCCTAGCCCAGTTCTCCCAGGCTCCCCGAGCCCGACACATGGAGGCTACGCTACACGTTGTCAGATACGCTCTCTCTACTGCACGCACTGGGTTGTGCTATCGTGCACAACCATCCATTGTCGTGGACGGATACACGGACAGTGACTGGGCACATGACACCGACGCACGCAGCCGTACAGGTTACATCTTCCTCATTGGAGGAGCCGCTGTGTCGTGGAAGAGTGGCAAGCAGGGCTGTGTGGCGCGCAGCTCAAGTGAGGCTGAGTATGTTGCTCTAGGTGCAGGCACTTGCGAGAGTGTGTGGTTGTGTCGCTTGCTGCAGCAACTGCGCGTCCCCATTCGCTGCATCACTTTGCGCTGTGACAATCAAAGCACTAAGGCGATTGCTGAACATGATGGCATGCATCATACACGCACGAAGCACATCAATGTTGAGCATCATTTTGTGCGTGAGCGCATTGCTGCAGGTGATGTCCAGATCGTCTGGGTCGATACACGACAGCAGAGAGCTGATTTTCTGACGAAAGCACTCAGCAGCAACGTCTTCAAGGCGGCTGTGCATGCAGTTGGGCTGTTGTGTCCACGTGGTGGTCCTGGTTGAATGGTTGTGGCTAGTGCTCGTACAGTTGTTTGTCACTCCTTGTGACACCCTTTTGTGATTGTGCGCTCCTGTCACTGTGCGTCGGCTGTGAGTCATGGGGGAGTGTTGGTATGTGTCCCACAGTTGTGTTGTGACCTCTGGCCTCGCTGCACACTCACCGCACTGNGCACTCAGCAGCAACGTCTTCAAGGCGGCTGTGCATGCAGTTGGGCTGTTGTGTCCACGTGGTGGTCCTGGTTGAATGGTTGTGGCTAGTGCTCGTACAGTTGTTTGTCACTCCTTGTGACACCCTTTTGTGATTGTGCGCTCCTGTCACTGTGCGTCGGCTGTGAGTCATGGGGGAGTGTTGGTATGTGTCCCACAGTTGTGTTGTGACCTCTGGCCTCGCTGCACACTCACCGCACTGGTGCAGGTGATTAATGTTGGAGTGACACCGGCGCTGGCGTCACCGCCCGAGTGATACCGGATCACAAGAAGACAGTTAGAACTCTTGTGACTGGCTTCAGGGCTACCTCTAACTCAGGAATTTACCACTTGCATTGTGTTGACACTAGGATTCCTAGTGTGTGACGGGGGTGTGTGTGTTTGGGTTATCTTCCCAGACTTGCTAGGTTGTATGCGTGCAGATAATTATATGGGTGAGGTCCCAGGTTCGAGACTCGNTGGGCGGGGTGCGAGCGAGGTTGGGCTCGCCGTTCGCCCGCTCGTCGCCCCGCCACCTGCTCTGCTGCACCTAAGACCTCCGTCGCTTGTTACTCATCTAACTAACGCGTTTCTTCGCTAGTCAAGTGTCTTTCTGCCTTGGCGTCTAGTGCCTCACTTGCTAGGTGATGCATCACTTCCCTCGCTCTCCCCTAACCAGGTTCTTCTACCCTCACCGGTGAGCGCTCACCCACCTCGAGCGATGAGCTCGAATGGGTGATCGCCGCCACCCGGGGGCCGAGCCCGACCACTCGGAATTAACCGAGGGCGGCTACTCACCGATGCTCGGTCAAAACCGGCACGGTGGCCCCCTAAGGATCAGCACCCCGGAAAATACAGCTCCCCCATCATATGTAAGCCACAAGAAAATGATGCAGGGCACGACAGTGAGAATATACAAGCCCTGGCATCTACCGCATCATAGACAGTCATAATAGAGTCATGAAATCATGCAATGGTTGCATCTGGGCACTCCTGGGTCCATCAGTAACTTGAGGGCAGCAACGGCTCCAGTGAGGACGGGCGCGTTTGACACCTCCCCAGGTAGCACCATTGTTACTCAATCTGTACATGAGTGTGTGAAGAGTGTGGAGGACAAGAGGTCATAGAGCTGTGAGTGGCCAACGAACTTCAACACTCCCCCATGACCCGTAGACAAGACACCCACACACACAGAGAACTGTCAAAAACGTAACCACAAGGGACGAGAGGGGAGACACCAGCAATCATCCTGGATCATGCGAACTGATGAGACCCACGGAGTGAACAGCACTTTTGAAGACATTACGACTGAGGGCCTTCGTGAGAAAGTCTGCTCTCTGCGATCGTGTATCCACCCATGCGATTTGGACGATGCCAGCAGCAATGCACTCACGAACATAATGATGCTCTACATTGATGTGTTTGGTGCGTGAATGATGCATGCCACTGTTTTCAGCAATGGCCTTTGTGCTTTGGTTATCACAGCGTAGAGTGATGCAACGAATGGGAACACGTAGCTGCTGAAGCAAGCGACACAGCCAGACAGCCTCACACGTGCCTGCACCCAGAGCAACATACTCAGCCTCAGCCGTGCTGCGTGCCACACATCCTTGTTTGCCACTTTTCCAAGAGACTGCAGTACCGCCAACCAGGAAGATGTATCCTGTGCGGCTGCGAGCATCAGAGTCATGAGCCCAATCACTGTCTGTGAAGCCATCCACTATGACAGAGGGCTGTGCACGAAAGAGCAGACCGACGCAAGGGGTGGACAGAGCGTAACGTACCACTCGCAATGCTGCCTCAAGGTGACGCTCGCGAGGGCACTGTGATAACTGGGACAAGAAGTTCACTGCAAATGCGACATCCGCACGTGTGGTTGTGGCAAGGTACATCAGGGATCCAATGACTCGGAGGTAGTCAGTCACATCCACCACCTCCCCCAGCTTGGTGAGATCAAGTGACTTCAGGAGGGACTGGCCAGCCGGCGTCATGGGGGTGGATGCTGTGGGGATGGAGGTGAGAAGTGGTGCGAAGCGCTCCCCCAGGCTACGCACATACGCGGCCTGATGCACATGCATGACGCGACGTGCACGATCGCGCTCCAACTCCATCCCGAGGAAGACACGGGCTGGACCGAGGTCCTTCATCTTGTATGCGGACTGGAGTAACGACTTCGCGGCAGTCACAGACGAACTGTCTGGAGAGGCAATGAGAAGGTCGTCCACATAGACAAGAATGGCGACAAGCGGCTGGGTGGGGGGACCAAGAAAGAGAGCCGGGTCCACAACACTCCGCTTGTAGCCCCCTTTCTCAAGGGTAGCAGTGATTTCTTGGTTCCAGCACCGAGGGGACTGTTTGAGGCCATAGAGAGCCTTGCGCAAGCGCCAAACCCGGTTTGTCCCATCAGAGAAGCCGGGTGGTTGGACCATGTATATCTCCTCATCCAACTTGCCATGGAGAAAGGCATTGTTGACGTCCATTTGCTCAAGCTCCCAGTCATGCTGCGCAACTAGGCTGAGTAAGGCTCTGGCTGTGGTATAGCGGCCGACCGGTGCAAAGGTCTCATCAAAGTCGACGCCAGGGATCTGAGAGAATCCCTTAGCCGTGAGGCGAGCCTTGTACCGTTCAACTGAGTTGTCTGGGTTCAGTTTGCGGCGGTACACCCATTTGGCAGCAACTGCCTTGCGGCCGGGCGGGAGATCAACGAGCTCATACACCCCATGCTCAGACAGAGCATCAAGTTCGGCCTTCATGGCTTGCTCCCACAACGGGGAGTCAGTGGCAGTACGCGCCGCCTGAACAGTCTGGGGTTCGGGGGGCAGAGGAGAGAGGCCAGAAGCAGCGAAGCATGAGGCAACATACCCGGCGACAGAAGAGGTCACGGCAGAGTGGAACTCTTGTTCCACAAGAGAGTAGCCAAGAGCAGTGCTGGGATGCACTACAGAGCCAGCAGTGGACAGGCCAGTGGTGGTAAGACCAAGAGCGCGAAGGCCGGGGTCACCAGAGACGACAGGATGAGACTGAGTGGGAAGAGCCCGAAGGCGGCCACCACGAGTATAGGGTGAGACTGGGGGAAGGGACGGAGCCCGCGCAGAAGATGAGGGGACCGCAGGACCAGGTGACTTAGGTGGAGAGGAGGAGACAGGAGAAGACTCCGAGGCAACTGGGGACGGCTGCGAGACAGCACCAAGGGTAGGAGCAGAGGAGGAGACGGCGGGAGAGCCAGGAGGGGAGCCCGCGGAACTGGGTGAGGCCAAAGGAGCCGTGGACGGTGAGGAGACGAGAGAGGGAGACGAGGAGAGCGGTGAGCTATGGTCAGTAGAGGGTGAGACAGAGGGGACCGAGGGACGGGTCGAGGGGGAAGGATCAGGCCCAGAGGGCAGAGAACCACCACCCCCACCCCGAAGAGACGGAGAGAGGGACCCACCGAAGCGGGGAGCGTCACGCTCAAACAGGTGTTCAAAGAACAGGGCATCACGAGACTCCACGACACGACAGCGGGATGGATCCCAGAAGCGCCACGCTTTGGAGAAGGGGGAGACACCAAGGAAAACGCAAAGGCGTCCACGGGGAGACAGCTTACCACTGCGCTGGTCGGAGGGGATCCAGACAGAGGCAAGGCAGCCCCAAACGCGAGCAAGACGAAGGTCAGCACGTCGGCCAGTCCAGCGCTCAAAGGGAGTGACAGTGTGGGGAAGAGGTCCATGCAGGATGTGCTTCCAGACCCAAGTCATGTACGACATAGCCTCAAAGGCAAAGAGGGGAGACTGACCAGAGGCGGAAAGGAGAGAACGAACACCGTCAGCAAGGGTGCGGTTCCAGCGTTCAGACACACCATTTTGCTGTGGTGTGTACGGCGCAGTGGCTTCAAGCCGGACACCACGAGACTCAAGAAAACGGGACGTGGGGCCAAAGAACTCACCCCCACGATCGCTGCGAAACACACGTAGGGAGCGCTGGCAGGCACGCTCGGCCTGAGGGAGCCAGGATTCGAGAATGTCAGTGACTTCACTTTTGTGTCGTAGGGCAAAGACCCAGCGGTAACGGGAGTAGTCATCAGTGAGACACAGAACGTACCGACCAAGGCCGCCCAGAAAGTCGTGGGAGAGGGGGCCCATAACGTCGGCATGCATCAGATCAAGAGGACAAGAGGTGGTGGATTCAGAGGTGGAAAAAGGGGAACGATGCATTTTGCCAGTGGCACAGTCAAGGCAAGTGGACGTGCAGGGAGGAGAGAAAGTGGCGGGGTCAAGGCCATGGGCAGGCTGTAAACGAAGAAGACGCTGGATGGCGGCGGTGTGAATGTGACAGAGGCGACGATGCAGGAGGTCTGCGTGGTCAGGCGATAAGGAAGGTGCGACATGAACAAAGGCAGAGGCAGCGGAAGCAGAAGGCAATGTGAGCGAAACGCGGAAGAGGCGATCACAGCGAACACCACGCAGAACAACACGGCCAGAAGAGCGGAGAGAGATGGAGGCAATGCCGCGGCTGGACGAGAAGTCCATGCCTTGATCGTCAAGGGTGGTCACGGACAGAAGACCTCAAGGTCAGGGACATACAGGACGTCAGGGAGGTACACAGTGCCGCCAGGACCAACAAAACGAACGACACCAACACCTTGGACAGGGAGAAGCTGGCCTGAGCCAGTGCGGACAGAACGCACAGACTGCACAGGCCCGAGGGACACGAAGGAGGAGCGACAAGAGGTCATGTGATGGGTGGCCCCCGAATCAATGATCCAGAGGCCAGGGGAGGCACGAGTGGAGGGAAGAACGAGACAGACGGCAACAGTGCCACCAAGGGGAAAGGATGAGGAATGACCAAGACGAGAGGGCAAGGTGTGAGACTGCCAATCCTCAATCCATGCACGGTCATCAGGTAACTCTCCTTGCACACCACCAGAGGAAGGACCACGGAGAGTGACGTCGGACTCACAGGACAACACAACGGGGTGGCCACTCACACTCTCACCTCCCTGAGAGCGAGGGTGAAGAAGCTCAGCCAGACGGCGCTCAAGGGTGCGCTCCTCGTCTCGACGATCGGAGGAATGCTCGGAGGAGCGATCAGAGGAGCGATCGGAGTAGTGGCTGTCATCTCTCCAATGCGGGACGGGGTAGTGGGAGGACGGAGGCCCGTAGTAGGGACCAGACGGCGGTGGCACCCAGCCCCAGGGGCTAGGAGCAGGCGGTGTCGGCTGAAGAGGAGCGAGTGTTGTAGTTAGGGCAGAGGCAGATGAGGAGGATGAGGAGGACGAGACAGTCACTGCGGCAGCAGCAGAGGAGGACGTAGCACCGGTGCGCGCCCAATGCGCACGCATGGAGGAGGCAAGACGTGCGTCGTCACGGGGGGCAGGGCACTTGGGTGCAGAGTGACCGGTTGCGCCGCAGCTCCAACAGGTGACCTCGGGCACGTGCGTCCCAGAGCTCTTGCTGCCACGTCCACCCCCACGCCCTCTGCCCCCACGTCCGCTGCCACGGCCAGAGCCGGGGCCGCTGCCACTGCTGTGGGAGGCACCCTGGGCGGAGTGCACAGAAGACTGAGAGGAGGAGGTAGTGGAAGAGGCTGCAGTGCCGGCAGGGGGTGAGGAGGTAGTGACTGCTGCGATGGCGGCGCGATGCATGCGTTTGTTTTGGAGAGCGTTCCACCAGTCAGTGAGACGTGCAGCAGTGAAATCAAAGAGTGGACCAATCCCCGGTGGGGCATCAGCAGGGACAGGTGTAGAGGCAAGGCGTTCGAGCTCTGCCTGGGAGACATGCAGATACAGGTCAGACAGCTCAGGGATGAGGCCAGCAACGATAGAGAGACAGGCGGAGAGAGGACCTGGTGCAGCTTTACCAAGGTCCCGCAGCAGGCGCAGACTGTGCGCCCAGTACTCGTCGGCAGACTCATCCGCCCGCATCTGCAAGGTGTTGAACTGGACGGTGAGAGCACTTTGGGCGGCATGCCCTGTGACAGTCTTGCGACGACGAATAAGTGCGTAGGCACCCACAGGGTCAGCAGCCGTACCTCGGGTAGGGTCAGCATTGTACGTACCAATGTCATCCAGCAGGTTCTCGGGACCGGCGGTGATGAGTGCCCGCACGGCACGGGCAGCCTCCGCCGGCCGTGGAACAAACGGTGGCTTGGCAGGAGAGTAGTATTCCCACAGTAGCTCACCCTGAGCCCACGCGCTGAAGCGTGTCTCCCAGGAGGTGAAGGTGAGCTTGGGGGTGAAGTGAGGTGGCGGTGACTCAAAGTCCTTCTGTCGTGTTGGTGGAAGAGCACCAGCTGAAGCTACCCCAGCAGAGAGAGAGGGAGCAGAGGCGTNTGGGCGGGAGGCAGAGCTTCGGCAAAAGCTGGGATAGAGCGGAGGCGTTCAAACACAAGGGAAGCTACAGTGGCTGCCAGCTCCTGCTGTGCGTCACGTTCACGTTCAAGCTCATCCTGCGCCTTTCGGCGCTCAGCCTGGGCCTCACTAAGGGCGGCCTGAAGGGCCTCTAGCTTCTCTTCCGGCCCAGGCATGATGGGAGGTAGAATGCAAAAGGAGAGATTAGAGCTCAGAGGAGAGAGAAGAGGGAAGAAACAAAGAGAGAAGGGAAGGAGAGATGTGGTCTCACCGCACTAGTGACATGGCAGCAAGGAGAAGAGAGGTACCACCACAGCTGCTGTAGACGAGGAGAGCACTGCCACCCACCCTGCAACCGCCACGGTCAGGCACAGGAGGCCGGTGACAGTGGCGCCGGCCACTCCTGCAGATGCAGATGCCACAAGGACTCCTGTGGTGACGTGTGGAGTCAGCTCGCGTGGAGCACCTGTGGGGGTCAGGACAGCTGATGCAGTGGAGGCGCGGATGGAGCCGACGGCGGCTGCAGTGGAGTCAGCAGCAGTTGAGGCTGAAGTCGCAACGGAAGCTGCTGCTGCTGTGATCTGGGTGGCGACGTTTGCTGCTGCTGCTGCAATCAGTGTGAGTGAGGCTGCTGTCTGGGCGTATGCTTCGGTTGCACGACCGACAGCTGTCTGAGTGGGGGCCCTGCAGGCACGGGCAGTTGCAGCAAAGGTTGCTGCTGCCCCAGCTGCTGCGTCAAGCACGGCGCCTGCGAGGCCAATGGAGTCTGTGTGCACTGGGAGCACAGGGATGACTCCTGGCACCTCTGGAGTAGGAGGCGGTGCAGCAGATGCAGCAGCAGCGGGGGAAGGGCCAGCAGTGGTGTGGGAGGCGGATGCAGATGTAGTTGGTGGAGTACCAGCTGCGGGTTGCATGGTTGTAGGATGAGGAGGAGATGGAGGCAGATCGTCCGCAGTGTATACCTGGCGATTGATCTCCTCTTCACGTGCAGCTGCTTCTCTTTCTATGTCATCTCGCCAGTAGTTGGAGTCGAGCATGCGAAACCAGAGGGGAGTATCTGTGTCTGGAGGTGTAGGAGGGTAGTAGTCACTTGGGTTCTCCCACCTGTCGTCAGCGTACCGTGCAGCAGTTTGGGGAGAGTGGAGCTCTTCGTCAGGAGGCCCGTCGAGTGGTGAAGAATCCAGGGTGACGGGTGCAGCTGCAGATGCAGCTGAGAGTAGGAACAGAACTGGGTGCACCCAACAATAACGAAAACAGTGGAAAGTCAAGAGTGCCACCCGTGTATGCTGGTGGGGAGAGGCTGCCGGCGAAGAGGATCCGCAAGGGTGGTAAACTACACCGAGAGAAAGAGCGGCGAGGGGTTGCAAGGGGCCGAGAGAGGGGCAGTGAAAGAATCCGAGCCCCAAGCGACTGCGGGTGCAGCTGAGAGTGGCGGCAGAGGAAGATGATGCAGTCGGGTGTAGTGCGGGCGCAGAGAGAGAAGCCGCAGATAGCGCAAGAATGCGGTGTACGGGGGCGCAGCTGCAGGTAACGCAAGAGTGCGGGGTGCAGCGAGCGAGAGCGCTGAGAACAAGAGGAGGTGGAGCTTGCTCACAATCACCGCACATGACCTCACTTACAGCCCAGAGTGGCTGCGGGAACGTATGGGGCGAGCGGTGGAGAGTGAGCGGTCAGAGAGAGACTCCGGCACAGTGGGCTCCCGGTATGTGCGCGAGCTGAGTTGGTAACTCCCGCAGGCTCGAAGAGACGGTCAGTCGCCCCCGGCCAAAGGGATTGGGGACGAGGAGATGATGCAGCTCAGACGGCTGCTACAGAGTGCGAGAGATGCGGACGGCAGCAGCCAGGAGAGAGGCTGCGATGATGTGTGGGCCGCGGGAGATGGCGGCCATGGGGCTTCATGGACCAGGATCGTGGCGCGGTGAGGGAATGAGACTCACGTGCTCTGATACCAGTAGTTGCTAGGAAGCTTCATTGTTAGCTAGGCCTGGTGTGACTAGACGGAAATTGCATGAAGCTCAAACGAGCGGGACGAGCCATGGATGCGGCAAGTGACTTACAAAACTCGCACTCACGACAAGACAAGAGAGCGAAGGGGAGGGAGCGAAGCAAGTACCGGTGAGCGCTCACCCACCTCGAGCAATGAGCTCGAATGGGTGATCGCCGCCACCCGGGGGTCGAGCCCGACCACTCGGAATTAACCGAGGGCGGCTACTCACCGATGCTCGGTCAAAACCGGCACGGTGGCCCCCTAAGGATCAGCACCCGGGAAAATACAGCTCCCCCATCATATGTAAGCCACAAGAAAATGATGCAGGGCACGATAGTGAGAATGTACGAGCCCTGGCATCTACCGCATCATAGACAGTCATAGTAGAGTCATGAAATCATGAAATGGTTGCATCTGGGTACTCCTGGGTCCATCAGTAACTTGAGGGCAGCAACGGCTCCAGTGAGGACGGGCGCGTTTGACACCTCCCCAGGTAGCACCATTGTTACTCAATCTGTACATGAGTGTGTGAAGAGTGTGGAGGACAAGAGGTCATAGAGCTGTGAGTGGCCAACGAACTTCAACACCTTTGAAGGTTGGAAATGAACCATCTCGCCCAGATGGGGGTGTTGTGATTATGTGGAACATCACCGGTCGTAGTAGGAGAGAGAGAAAGACTACTAGTAGATATGCATTGTGCGTAATGGTTGTCCTTGCATTTGGAGTCATTAGAATCTTGGCCAAATACTTTTTCATGACGCATTACAACCTTTAGCGTGACATGCTGGATCCCAATCCTTGAGGGCTTGAGTTACTTAGGCTCATGAGCACCTTTCTATACCACACCCTTCTTTGGGTAGGGAACAAGCTAGCTTCGGGTATCTTTCTCGTTCACCTTCGCACGTCTTTCTGTCGCGGTAGTAGATCCTCTCAACACCAAGTTGATGTTCTCGTATGTATTTTAGGCCTGTAATAATGAATAATAATAAAGCATAATTAGGGAAATTTCATCCACGAAAATTTACATAGAAGGAAGGCGGCTTATTTCTTTTTAAAAAAGGAATAGGATATTATAGGAATGATATTTATCTAAAATCATGAATTAAAAATTAAATTTAATATATTTATTGTTTGAGGGGTTTTACTGCACCACGTGCTGACTAATCGGGTATGTGTTGTTTGATGGTGGAACGACATGTTACATGAGGTCTCAGTTGGGGTAAACAAAGAGCCAAGTTCAACAGTAATGTCAGGCAACCTGTTGAAACGCGCTGGTCGTGAGAGAAGCTCGGAGGTACGTTGACGGACCGTATTTGCCACGTCGGATGCCGACGGAGGGCCGGGTCCGAGCGGCCAATCGCAGTAGCGCGTTAGGATTTCTCTCCTCGCGCCTTCCTTCCCGTCTTCTAAAAACGCTAGCGTGAGGATGATGCCCATGGCAGACAGTGGGAACGATGGCCATCGAAAGAGTAGATATGGGAGACATGGTGGCGACGCAGACATGCCATGCAGGCGATGGACATCCAGCTTCGATACGGACCACGTCCATGAGGTTTGGTGGAAGCACACAGAGGCATGGCGTTATGACTCTTTCACGATGGCCTGTCGTCCACGGCTCTTCTGGTCCGAATGAGAAGACGTCATAAGAAAGGATCCCATCCGTCCATGGTTTCGCGCATGACGCGGCATGGCAGTCATTCGACGCAATCCTCGTGCCGCCCAGGCGGTGTGGTGTGTGGCCTTGCAGCACGCATTCGACCGCAGCTGCAATTGGAATCCAGTCTGCGCCCAGCGGTAGCCCCTACCACCCGCCGGCGAAGTGTCGGGATTCCCCGACCCAGACGCAACTTCTGCGCCGTTCTGCGGCTTTCACCGTTTGCAAGGAGTACTCGGGCAACAGACGTTTGCATTGAAGACGAAGTGGAGGTGAGGGAAAAGTCTGGCTGCCGCGGTCGTTGAGCACTGAGGCCAGCTGGAGCTGAGCTTCTGCCGAACACAGCAGGACAACGTTTGGCGGTGATACTGCAGAGCGTCCACTTGACAGGCAGGCCGTTCTACGCACTCGGAACACTACGACGGCGAGCGCTGTCGCACCTAAGAAACCTGTGCTCGATTTTCACTTCAGTGTCCCTGCCTGGCAAAGGAAGCAGCGGCAGCAGCAGCGGCGGCGCCACCGCGAAACACCCAATTTACTTTCGGGTCGGTGAAAGCCACTGCGCAAAAGAACGTTGGATTTGGGCAGATAAACTAGCAGCCATGTCGGCGCTCAAGCTGTGCGAGGCAGCGTCTGTCTCGCGCGCAATTGATTCGGAGCTGAGCGGCACTCAGCTGCGCGGCAGTGCAAATGCCAAAGCCAACGTCAGCCGCGCCGTTCAGCCCGCGAGGAGGGTCTCTGCCGCGCCGAGGTGCCAGGCTGGCACTGAGCAGGGTGAGTTGAAACCACTCGCGTGCACTGAGTTGAAACCACTCGCGTGCACTGAGTTGAAACCACTCGCGTGCACTGAGTTGAAACCACTCGCGTGCACTGAGTTGAAATCAATCGCGTGCACTGAGTTGAAACCACTCGCGTGCACTGAGTTGAAACCACTCGCGTGCACTGAGTTGAAACCACTCGTGTGCACTGATTTGAAACCACTCGCGTGCACTGAGTTGAAACCACTCGCGTGCACTGAGTTGAAACCACTCGCGTGCACTGAGTTGAAACCACTCGCGTGCACTGAGTTGAAACCACTCGCGTGCACTGAGTTGAAACCACTCGCGTGCACTGAGTTGAAACCACTCGCGTGCACTGAGTTGAAACCACTCGCGTGCACTGAGTTGAAACCACTCGCGTGCACTGAGTTGAAGGATCAGCTCGAAATCGTCTTGTGTGCTTTTTTCGTCGGTCACCGACGGCCCTGACGTTGTCTCCGACTGCATTGCTTGCCGCTGGCTGGCTCTGAGCTGAGATGCGCTCGGAGCCGAGTGGTGGTGCAAAACGCCGCCAGCGGCAGTGCCGCTCACCCGGTGAAGCAAGTTGTCTGCCGGTACGGCGAGTTTGAAGCCGTGGCTGTGCCGTTTCTCCTACCACTTTGTTTTTGTTAGCATGTCATGTCGGGGAGTCATGATGGCGGTGTGTGTGGGTGGAGAACACACACACCCGCTTTCCGTTGCTGCTCTGAGCTGTTGAGCCGCCGTTGGCAGAAGTGGCTTGGGCTCCAGCATTTAAGACGCCCTTTTTGAGACGCTTTGCAAAAATAAATACCGCCATTGGCAGAACTGGCCTGCGCTCGAGTATTTAATTGTTTAAGACGCTTTGCAAAATTAAATGCCGCCGTTGGCAGAAGTGGTCTGCGCTCCAGCCCGCAATCCTGATGCAGTAACGGGGTAGGTGAGGAGGGCGTGTGGATTTCGAATCCCGCACCTTTGCTTCAGTGCAGTTCAGTTGTGTGATTCTCGACCCCGCGCCACTGGCTGTCCAAGGTCACCTTTCCGTAAACGCTTCGCAAAGCGCTCGAGAAGAAGCGCCAACTCTGATCTCTAAGCCAACCGGCCGTCTCAGGCGCCTTCTTTGCCACGGCGCATCAGTGCCCCCATTCAGGGGGCACTGAAGGCGCGCCAGTGCATCTCTTTTTCTCCCTCTTTCTCTCGCTTTCTCGGACCCCCTGCGTTGTCCTAGCTGAGTGCGACCTGCTGTCGAGTGCATCTAGGGTGGGAATATTGTCGATATCGATATTTCGATAGGGTACACTTGCCGCATACCCACTGTCCTCGCAACTAAAGGACGTCGTACCTAGTTTTCGCACAAAAAGAATGGGAGGGCCACTTTGGCAGAAAATACGTAAAACGTCCACAAAATGTACATAATACTTCTGAGGGCCACTGTTTCAAAAAAAATACTTCGGATGTCCACTGTGACAGAAAAACATATGGGGGCGCTTCGAGAAAAGTGGGTACAGCGTGAATTTGTTTCCAATCGTGGGTGCGGCATGCATGATTTGAGGCGCTTCGAGAAAAGTGGGTACAGCACGTATTTTTTGTGTAAAGTGAGTACCGTGTCAATAAAGTGCGAGAAATGGCCAGGAGAAAATTCGGAAGCCCAAACAGTGGGTATAGCGGAATTAGGCCGATTTCGATATCGATATTTTCGATATCGATATCGATATCGATATTTTTAAATTCGATATTTTTTTGACTGAAGGTCTATCGATATCGATATCGATATCGATATTTCGATATTGACCTCGATATACTGGGTCCGGGGGGGGG
>SZWC01001911.1:157623-180456 GCA_023375785.1 Penium margaritaceum
GGGAGGAGGACTACGACTACGACTACGACGAACTACAACGGCGAACCCCAGCAGCATCCATAATAGCTGGCCAAGCATGACACGCCACCGTATGGCACGAGGACCACACCACAGCACATGAAGTCGTTCTCCGCAAAACGACGACAGAAGACTCGCACCCCAACGCGACATGCAACAAAAGCACGAAATGTCAAGCACCCCGGAGGCCTAAAATCCCACCCTGGCCCACTCAGCCGTCTCCTCTGGCGTCTCTTCCGCAAGGCTCTTCAGCGCCAGCAGGTCGGCGTTGTCGCCGGGCTCCACAAGCGCCTCCTCCCCCGCGCCGCCCATCAGCAGCGCCGCCATCGCTAACGGGCCTGCTTCAACGGCTGCCGCTGCTAGTGTCGAGCCCGTCGCCGCCGCGGCTGCCGCAGCCGCCGCCGCTTTCGCCGTCACAGCCTCCGCTAGTATAGCTACTACCGCTGCCGACGCTGCTGCTGCTTCTCGCCGAAATATAGGGGGTGAACCGGCGCTTTGATTTTGCTATTGATTCTATGATCCCGCCGGTTTGGTTAGCGGGAGGCGGCGAAGCGATCCGATCTGCGAGCTCTCGTGACTGCTTGAGAGTGCGCCAAAACGCCGCAGCAGAATCAAAGGAGGAATCAAAGGGTTCCCGCTGATTCATCGTGATTTTATCGCCCTCAAATCCTACGTGGCGGGGTTCCCAACGTCTGGGAAACGTCTGAAGTGTAGCGAAACAAAGAATCGAACCTAAGACCCATTATGAAGATGTTTATTTATAAACCTTTTCAAACAATGGTTTCACTAAATCTACTTGGTCATCGACAGTCAAGGACGATTTTCAGACAGGCTCGAAATTGGTCGAAACTTTACGCGCCTCTTAACGTCGCTCTATTCGAGAGGTGCGCAACAGGGGGGATGGCCAATCAGAGAAGGATTCATCCGCAAAATCAGGACGTTCATCCTCCGATGTCGGAAGGGGTAAACCCGTGAAAGTTGCGGACATGGCAACAAGGTCCCGCTGATTTGAACCGGTTCCCTCTCCATGACAGAATCACAAAAGAATCATAATTTCGGTGCAAAATCGATGCAACCCGAGAATCAACAGCAAAATCACAGCGTCGGTTCACCCCCCATAGAACGACCATTGTCGTGTTCCTTTATGAGTTTTAGCATTCAACGATGTCTCCCTCCCACCAAGTCGAACTAGCGAGCTGATATGGACATCGACGACATCTCACGTTCTGTTGCGAGCCCGCAAAAGAACTCTGCGATTTTCGTGAGGCGGTCAATGAAGCCTCATCTTTCAATGGAGGGAAAGCGTAGTCTTTGACATGGCTGATTTCTGCCGCGTTCGACAAGCCCTAGTTTTTTTTTAGGAAGTGTCGAACCTGAATTGCGCGGTTTTGTGGCCTGTAGTCCCATAATTGTTGATAAACTTTTCTTGCCACCTTTTTGGAAGTCTTTCCCAAAATTTTGTGTCCACGTCAGTTTTTCTTTTCCAGTGCAACAGGGCTGAGGTTCGTACCGTTGGTCACTCCGTGCCACGATCCGTTCCGTTCCTACGGAAAGTCACTGATTAGTATTTCTTCTAAGTCATTTGAGTACCCTGTCCAGTCGGCTACGGGACAGAGCGAAATGAGCATAGAAATACGAAAATGCAAATCGAGTGAAGATCTCACGATCCTAGTGGTGTGAGAAAGAAATTTAATTTTATCGACATAAACAAAATCCTACAAAAACCTCACTTTGTACCTTGAAAAGGCCTGCCCTTTTTGTGGGTTTCATCACAACATTTTGTGCACCTCGTTACCAAACCTCACCCCACACCAGGCCAGAAAAGCGGCAAAACGTTTTTGCATAAAAGTTGTTTCTACCATGCCTGACTTCGGGAAAGCCCTGTGAGGAGGTTCGAAACCCACTAAAACTTCACTAAAAATGTTATCGAGCGCGCCATTCATCAAACGTCATCAAATCTATAGTCAACTACAAATTGGGTGGGTGAAATTCACTGAATTCAAAAGACAGGACCAAAAATACATTGAACAAATCCAGCGCAAATCATTGGTGGATGTCATGTTAGGAAAAATAGATTTGAAAATGCAAATTCAATATTTCAAACCAATCTGCCTTGCACTCCAAACGGCTTAATCTTGTCGCGACTTATCCAATCAGACGTAGGCTAGAGGACTTGCACAGGATCAAACTTGCGTGAAGGCAAAGCCATCAATTGATTCAAATGATGGCGACAAAAGCAATGGAAAGGAGAAAAAACTAACACTCAATACATGATGTTTGCAATGTGTGAAGCAACGTGAGAATAAATGAGACTAATTTCATCCATGCGACAAATAGGGCCACATCACTCAATGCGAAAGAAAGTCATGTAGGAAACATGACACATAGATGAAGATGAGTCTTCATGCGCCTACGCTTAGTCTCCAACTTATCCATTAGAATGGTAGAAACGGTGCTCGCATTGTTTTTTACATTATGCCATGTGACCCCAACTACCTCCAAACGGAAGTAAATAGTAGAAGACGGTTATATCCATGATGTGCATAATTCCCCAAACTCAATGTGTGAGCATTTCTATTACACCAAGCATCACATAGATGATGAATAGGTAGTAGTTATGGAACAAACAAATATTCAGAACTAGTGGCATGGTTGCACGTAGGCGTGCATTAGGGTTACGTAGCAATGTACTAAATCCGGGTTCAAACATGTTGTCTGCCTTAGATCAATATACCCACCTTGATTTCCAAAACATGCACTTTTGCTCGATCGTGATCTAGCAATGGCCCTACATCACACAAACCCCCTTCCTCTTATACATGCTCCACTCTTGGAAAACATACAATACTACATCATTCCAATGGATTTATGTGTTTAGAAAAAAACAAAGGGGTCATCGCTCGAATGCAATGAAGCAAGTAGGGCCATTTGGGAGATCAAGAGAACACAATCTTTCACATTTTTGCAACATGAAAAAAATGAAAATCATCCAATTTCACATGCACGCCATAATCAAATCCTATCCAAGATTACAATGGGGGCTTTCAGTTTTCAACAGCCACGTGCTCAACCCTTCTGCCTGATGTAAACTAGGGTAGCCCTCAGGGAGGTGATCACGCTCACAAAGAGCTGCTTAGGTAGGACCAACTGTTTGTGAGAGGGAGTTGCAGGTTTCACAGACAAAAATTACACAAGCAAATGTTGGCTTTTTAGGGAAAGTGAATGTCTTATTGGACTCTTGAGTGAAAAATTAAATCATCACAACTTTCGAACAAGCCATTATATGCCTCATTTGGCCAAGGGAACACTGAGATACACTTCGTCAAAGTTGACCCTCTAACACACATTCATAGCCTATCGGGATGAGCGGCAGTTACCTTGTCGCACATGAGAATGATATATCACACGAGCGGCACGGCCAATAATCGTGGAATACTCTGTAATTCAAGTCTCCTAGAGGTCCTTCAGCCAGTTTTTCTCCTTGAAGACCGCTCTCAGCCGTCCTAGTCAATAATTCTGCCGCCTTGAAAGCTGAAAGTGCTCAAGTCGTCACTTGAAGCCGACCCATGATCTCCAAACTTTGGACATCCATATCTCACTCAAACAGACTCCGAATTGAGTATTGTAAAGTACATTGAAACCTGTGAAAACTCCTCTATGTAGCAATTATGCCAGATGATTTTTATCAAGCAATCTATTTTTGTCTCTTTCTTGTATCCTAATGTCCATCATTCACCCCCTTTGGGTGAATAAGAATCCCACTAGTCTGCACCGTCCCCTCAGCTACTAAAAGCGGTCTGCAACCAACTGCTTTTTCAGGAATTCTATCAACATCATGCTTGAAGGACACAATGTGATCTGCACCAACTGCTTTATAATGAGCTCACGGATGAAGTCATATTGCAGTTCAATGTGCTTGGTGCGAGCATAAAACTTTATGTTCTTGGTCCGAGCAATGATGCTCATCTTATCACAATAGATGGTGGTCGCTGCAGTCTGTTGTTGCCCAAGGCTTGCCAGTAACTCACGCAGCCACATGGCTTCCTTTGCGGCTTCACTCAGGGCGATGTACTTTGCTTCAATGGAGGAGAGGGAAAATCACTCTTGTTTCTTGCTCCTCCAACCAATTACACCTCCCTCAACCACAAACATGAACCCACTGGTCGACCTCCTTGTGTCTAGGTCACCTCCCCAATCTATGTCACTTCCGCCAATGAGGATGGGGTTGTTGTCATTGAAATTGCGGCAAAGGTTACTGCTGCTGTCAGGGTAGCATAGCACGCGCTTAACCGCCTCCCTATGCGGCATGCCCGGATTTGTGCAAAACTTGCTGAGCACTCCCACTGCTTGGCTGATGTCGAGGTGTGTGCCGATTGTTGCGTAGATGAGGCTCCCAACTGCTTCTTGGTACGACACCGCTTCCATGCAACTACTCTCTTGCACGTTGTAAAAAGTCTGTGTCATTCTCAGTTGTGCTCCCACTTCCAGTGGTGTTGCATGTTTACGTGATCCGTTCATGTTGAAGCGCTTGATAGTGACGCTCATGCACATGTTTTGCGACAACTCCAAATTCTGACGGTGTCGGTCTCTCTTGACCTGAAGGACAAGGTGGTAACTGAGCTCTCCCATGTCTTTCATGTCAAACCTGGCAGCAAGGGACAACTTCACATTGTCCAAAAGAGACTTGGAGTCAGATGCAATAAGCAGATAATCAACATAGAGCAAGATGATGACATGACTTGCCTCTTGAACGTGCCCATAGGCTGCATGGTCAGCTTTGTTTCACACAAAATCAAGGCCAGCTAGCTGCTCATCCATCTTAAGGTACCATGCTCGCGGTGCTTGCTTCAGGCCGTAGAGGGCCTTCACAAGCTTGCATGCAAAATCCTCCTTCCCTTCCACCACATACTCCTCTGGCTACTCCATGTACACATCCTCCTCAAGGTCACCATTCAGAAATGCACACGTCACATCCATTTGGTAAAACCTCCCATAATCCATAACAACATCAAAAGCAAGGATCGCTTGGATGGATGGGAACTTTGCGACAGGTGAAAATGTCTCGTTGTAATCCACACCCTCAATTTGCGCATACCCCTTTGCAACCAGCTGTACTTTGTACCTGAGCACCTTACCATCACGCTTGCGCCCGAAGATCCACCGGTACCCAATCACCTGGCTACCGCGTGGAGATTCCTCGAGAGTCTAGGTGTCATTTTTTCATGAGCGCACCATACTCCTCGTCTGTTGTAGCACGGTTATCTTCTGCCTTTTCACTACGCATGGCTTTCGTGGATGTGGTTGGGTCATTTCTCATGGTGAGGAAGAGGAACTCAAGGTCAAAGGATTCCGTTGGTGGTGGAGAGGTGCACAGATTCAGCGGCTCACCTTGTTGTGTCTGTTTCTTTACAAGCCTCTCAGACCATTGTAGCTGCTCCCCACTGTCCTGTAAACCTTTGTTGATGTATGCAGACTGTTGTGGCAACTATTGTACATTGCTTTGCTGCTCCTCGTCATATTTGGTTGCTCACTCCTTCTCCTTCTCAGCTCCCTCAACCTTCTCATCGCCGCTATCATCGCCATCTTTCACACCGCTCTCTTCTACCGGTTCTTCTCCTACTTCAAGTAAAGTCCAGGAACAAGTGGAATTGTAGACAGTGGGCTCCAAGTCCAGCCCTTCACGTCCTCTTGAAAGACTATGTCACTGTTGTAATTGATCTTGCGTGCGGCGAGGTTATCGAAGCGGTATTCCGTGGTGTCGTAGCCGAGGAAGGCGGTCTTCACCGACTTTACGCACAACTTTATACGGCTGTCGATAGGCACGCGCATGAATACCCCACACTCAAAGACATTCAGGTATGTCACTGTTGGGTTACGTCCCGTCCACACCTTCTCCGGTGCCATTAGCGGCACGGTGCGCATGGGACACAGGTTTTTCAGTTACACGACAGTGTTGATCGCTTCTGCCCAAAAGGTTGGCGGGAGCTCCGCCTCTTAGAGCATGCTGCAAACACGCTCCATGAGCATGCGGTTCATGTATTCAGCCTCGCCATTTAGCTGTAGTGTTTTAGGTAGGATGACATCATGCCTAATCTCACGATTCTTGTGGAAGTTGCGGAAATCGTTGGAGAGGTACTCTCCTCCGCCGTCTGTGTATATCACCTTCAAACGCCTGTTACTCTCATTCTGTGCAGTAGAAATCTATACCTTGAAATCATCAAAGCACTCATCCTTTCTACCCAGAAAGGACACGCACGTCTCCCTTGATTATTCATCATTGAACGTGACAATATACAACTTGTCGGAGAGGGATCGAGATATCATGGGACTGCACAAATCAGAGTGGATGAGTGAGAGAAGCTCAGCCTCCCCCTTTCCTTCCCCCATGAAAGGAGAACGTGCTTGTTTCCGTTCAATGTAACTCTCGCAAGCGGATGTACTTGGCTGCTTCACCCCCTTGAGCTACAGGCCGTGGAACATCTGTTGCATGGAGACGATTATGCCAAAGCCCAGGTGACCAAGCCGGCGGTGCCACAGGCTGATGTCATGTTTTTCTCTCTCTCTCTTGCCAATGCTGAGTCTGCATCCTTCTCAAATGCCACATAGAGATGGTAAAGTCTGTCCTCCTTGTCTGCTTTTGCAAGCACACGACCTGCACAGGCAAAGATGGTGCAGCCACCATTCTCAAAGCGAACATGTATGCCTTCAGAGATGAGAGATGGGACAAAAAGAAGGTTTTTTGCCAGCCTCGAAACATGGAGTCCCCCTTTCACACGACATTCTACGTGCTTACCCTCAACGGAAGCATAAGACAAAATCTCACCCTCCCCAACCACCATTTGTTCATGTTTGTCCCCCATGTACTCCCGATGAGGTTCAGTGGCGGTGTAGACAACAAACCACTCTTGGCAACATGTCGTGTCGCGTGGCTCCCGAGTCGATGATCCAAAACAAGGCAGTGTTTTTGGAGACATGCAAAACCCGAATAGTTGCCACAAATACACTCTCTCAATCTGTTGTACTGGCAAAAATGCCAGACTACTTCTTTGCTCCCACTCCAATGGTAAGGTCCATCTTCTGTTTCCAGCATTCGTACGCCCAACGGCCCGGATTCTAGTAGTAGTGACAGTTCCCCTTCTTCTTCCCTCCTCCTTCGTTGCTCCTGGTTGGTGCAGCACCACCCCCATGACCAGAGTTGGTGATAAGAGCAACGTCCAGTCTGCTTCCGCCCTCCTCTCCTTTGCGCTGCTCCTCCTCAAACAGCAGGCTCTCCTCCACAATGTTGAGGGAGAGATTGTTGCCACGCTAGTCCAGGGTAACAATAAGAGGAGTGTAGCTGCTAGGAAAGCAAAATAGGATGCTTAGCATGAGGACATGCTCCTTGACAAGGTCCTCAAATGTAGAAATCTGCTCAGAATTCACCATGTTGATGTAATCATTCATGGATCCGGACTCATCTATCTCCACAGTGTGAAAGAGATGACGTAGCTACATGATCATGAGGATTGATTTGGATGCAAAAGTAGACTCAAGCTTTTTCCAAACCTCTTTTGGTGCGAGGATGCCACGGATGAGGAGTTGCTGCATTTCGGTGAGGTAGAGGTAGATGGTGACAAGGACGTGGTCACGCTTCTCGTGATGGGTGCGGTCCTTAGCAGGTGAGAGAGAGGACTGAGATGGTTCCTCCTCACTCACATGGCTCTAGAATCTCTTCTCCATCAGTGGCATCTTGATGTTGTTGCTCCAAGTGAAAAAGTTCTTGCCTGAAAAAATTGGCGATGTTGACGCTGACAACAACAGAAGCGGATGTCGTCATGGTAGTGTAACATTCAGTCCACAAATGGCTCTCTCACACAACAGGGTACAAGGATTGCTTTCTGGATGAGGAGAAGCCTTGTACTAGCTCAGATACCATTGATGTAAAGTGGGGCAGCCCTCAGGGAGGTGATCAGGCTCACCAAGAGCTACTTAGGCAGGACCAACTATTTGTGAGAGGGCGTTTTAGGTTGCACAGACAGAAATTATGGAAGTGAATGTAGGAGCAACGGGTTGGAACCTCTAGCTCTTGCACTTAGGTCATTGTTGGAGTTCGCACAATGTTGTCTAGAGCTCGCTTGAGGGGTTAATCCCTCGGTGTCACTCTGGGGGCAATCATCATCGACGACCTTGTCCAGGGAGACTTGAATAATTCAAGTCTCCAGAGGAACCATTTCCGTTTTTACCTCACCCCTCTTTCTAGGTTCAAAATGAGGGGGTATTACCTCATGAGTCCGCACAAGTTTTTTGGGTTTTGAAACTCGCAGCTTGTCCTAAACGAACACGAGTTTCAGTTTTGACACGCCGGTGCGAAATCGTCCCGTATGAGGCACGATCGACAATTTCACGCTGACTTTTCTCGTGCGCTCCTCTTGCTCCTTGCTCTCACCCTCGCTCTCCCTATCCCTCATCCTCGCTCGCTCGCTTGCAAGGAGGGCGATGGGGGGCGAGGAAACAAGGCAACGGGACCTCGCCCTCGAGGCCCTCGCGGCCGCTCAGCCGCCGATTGGACTAAGGCCGCGATCGGCAGTTGGCGGCTGGCCGGCTGGCGGCCGGCCAATCACCGTGCCGGCCACCGGCCTTCCATCCGCCCGGCAGCCAGTTGGCCGGCGGCTTGAAAAGTGTTGGCCGTCGGCCAGCCCTTGCTGATGCGAGGGGTGGTAATCAACTACCCCTCGCTTCAGCGAGGAGGGAGGGCCGAACCGACCCTGCTGCTACATTCCTCACCACTTATTATGAATTGTCTCAGTTCATGAACAACAAATAGGATTTTCACGTAGTTAGTCATCAAAATTGTGGAAGAAAATGAATAATTTCAATTTCCAGCTTAACATGAACACGTGCCTGGCGCTTGAACCTAAGCTACAACTTGTTTGTCAGCACGGCTTGCGGCCTCTCCCCTTTGGGCTGGAGCATCCGCGCGACAACCATGTTGGATGTCCCCAACCTCCTATGGTCGCAGTCTATGAATGCCGCCTTGTGAGAATGTTGTTCACTTTTTTAGCGTTTAAGTGGTGCCCCCTGACACGTGTCAATTTGTGTGAGCTGCTAGTTTGCTCGAATACTCGCTGAACACCCCTGTCGGCAATCACGATTTGGGCTCCCATGAGTTATGTTAAGGTCCACACTTGGCCCAATGAACGTGGCATTCCCTAACAACCCACGACCGGGGTGTACACTCTCGACTGATTGCAGTTTTTGTGCCCTTGGCGACTTCAGCCGAAGATTGTTAGTGCTAAGTAACACTTTGTCACCAATGTCAAACGAGACCTCACGGTAGATTTTGTTGGCATATGCCTTTTGTCGTTGTCGAGCAGCTTGAAGTTGACTCTTCGCCTCCTGTAACGAGGATTCTATGCGCTCGGCAAAGGCTTGAGCAAAAGGAACCTGTCCTCTTGTACTCCCACTATTCATCAATGAAGAGGGCACCATTGGATGCCGACCAATGTTCAACAAAAATGGTGTGAATTGTGTAGACTCGTTCACCGAGTTATTCACCGCAAACTCTGTTGGTGCTAGGAATTTTTCCCAGTCATTCATGGCAAGGTACACGTACATGCGGAGCCATTTATGACCAATCACCTGACCCTTGAAACTGTGTATCGACAAGTGTATTGGGAAGTGAACATATGAGTAAATATGGACTTCCAACCAAAACTAGAACATAGAACATATAATCCACGATATCTAACACCTTATGTAAGGAATGTATATATGGGCTCTAGTGACATGAAATGATGTTGATGATTCCTGAGATATGTTTGCACATGGGAATACACTTTTCGGTACACCAATTGTCGAGTGTATGAATTTAGGGTGATTAATCATAACTCTGCGGAGTATTTGTTCCAGAGTTCAGTTCATACGCTCTCTTTGTCTGTCAGTTTGGAGGTGAAGCATTGTCGGCATTTATGACTTGCTGCCGAAGTACTCGTGCATCTTTTGCCACAACTTACTAAGAAATTTCCTATCTCGATCGGAGATAATACGCAACGGAAAGCTATGGTACTTTACGACACCCTCGAAGAAGAGTTGAGTGGTCTTCTCTGTGCTAACATAAGTGGTTGTAGGGATGAAGTATGTCATCTTTGTCAGAAAATCCACAACCATTAGTATTGCATCGTGGCCACGGGCCACATCCGAAAGACCAGTAATGAAGTCCATGCTGACGCACTCCCATGGAGTCCCATGAATGGAAAGCTGTTGGAGGAGTCCAGCAGGCTTCTTGTTACTAGCCTTATTCTGAAGACATGGGTCGCATGTCATATGATACTTACGGACATTGACATTCCATCGTGGCTACAATAGTGGTCTGTGAGTACCTGTCCGGTCTTTCGAGGTCCCACATGACCTGCGACCGGTGAATCGTGGAACTTTTTTATAATCTATGCTCGAAGGTATCCAATTATGGCACAACAACTTGTACTCCGTGCCAAAATATTCCTCCGGCCTCCACCAATCCGTACTTTTCTAGATTTCAAGAGTCTTGAAACCAAGAATCCACATAGCATCCCATCCGGATTTTATTGACAAAACTGTTGTAGTGGATAATCTCGTGAGGTGATTGACGTAGAGGTGCAAGGGACTATGGTATTTGCACGGTTGTCGTCGTGATGGCCATAACACACCCACTGACCTTGGTGGTACTTTTAATTCCCACAGGTTATCGGCTTAGTGGATCAGCCACATTGATGCGTCCTGGCCAATATTCCCATGTGAACAAGACTCGGCTCAGGTATTTGCTCCAACGAGTTGTCTTCTTGACAGGTTCGGTTGTGTTTGGAAAAAAACCAATGGGTTATGGTCGGTCACGAACGTCATACCCCCTTCAGCACCCTTGAAATAGCAGCGCCATATCTTGAAATCGTGTACTACCGCAAGGAGCTCTTGATTCCTAGTCATGTACCGTGTTTCCACGAGGATGAGCTCTGGCTCTCATATGCCACAAGGTGACCATTCTGCATGAGGATGGCTCCGATTCCTACTATCAACTATCACATCAAACCTCCCACGGTTGTGGTGGATCCAGAAGAGTTAGCACGGGCGTTGTGGATAGAAGCTCTTTGACTTTGAGTAAGGCTATCCATTAATTAGATGTCTATTTCCAATGCACGTCTTTTTGCGTGAGTCTGGTTAACGGTGCTACTGAGGTAAAAAACCCTTGCATAAACCGTCAAAAGTAGTTTCCAAGGCCAAGGAGAGGCTGAATTTGCCCAACATTTTCTGGACGTGGCCAGTCCACCACGGCTTGGACCTTTCGTGGCTCGACATGGATACCATCCTTACCGATGATGTGTCCAACGTATTCGAGCTTATCTTGTGCAAACCTGCACTTGCTCATTTTTTTTGTAGAACTTCTGTTCTCTGTGCAAGGACATTGTGCAGATGTTCTATGTGCTCTTCCATGGATTTAGAGAAAACCACGATGTCGTCCAGGTAAACCGAGGCAAACTGACCGAGTTCCTTGGCAAGCGTTTTGTTTATTTCTACGTGGAAGGTTGCCGAGGCATTTGTAAGCCCGAAGCATAACACTCGGATCTAATAGTGTCTCATGTGCATTCGAAATGTGGTTTCGGGTACATCCTCTTCCGTTATGCGGATCTGATGATACTTTAGAGATAAATCCAAGGACAAAAATACTTTTGCTCCTTGGGGTTGGTGAAACAGGCCCTCAATCCGTGGTAAGGGGAATAGATTTTTCATCGTCAGCTTGTTCAACGCCCGATAGTCTACGCAAATGCGTAAACCACCATCCTTCTTGTTCACAAAAAGGATCGGTGTACCGTACGGTACTCTACTTGGCTCGATCCATTCATTTTTAAGGTACTCTTTGATTTGGCGTTTGGCCTCTCATCTTTCTGCTGGACTAAGGTGATATATGGGTCTGAACGGAGTAGTCGTCTCCATTTGTAGTGGAATTGTGAGGCCCATGTGTCGTTCTGGCGGAAGCCCAGCCAGTGGAACTTGGAATACATCCGAGAACTCCGCCAATAGAGATTTGATCTCGTGTGGCACGTCTTCTTTCATGTCGTCCTCCACTTTTTGCAGCTGAGCCAAAAAGTGTCAAAAACCTTGACGAATACGTCTCTTGACCTACATCGCAGACAAGCTAGCATGGACTTTGAGTCAGGTCGGTGACAATTCCGTACTCGGAATCAACGTAAAGCAACACTGTCTTTTTTGGGGGATTTCACGCTTTGATTCAAAGTACATTAGAGCCTTGTTTTTACGGAGCCAAGGATCGCCTAGCACTATGTAAAACGGGTCAAGAAGGTTGAGCACCTTCAACATGACACTCAGTGTGTAACCTTGAATACAAATTTTTACTTTACATGTACCGATCATGGGTACCGTATGGTTTTCACCGACAACTGCATCATTCAATAGCTCGTACTTCAGGCCAACCTGTCAGGTAAGCCAAGGCTAACAAAGGAGTCATCTCCTCCAGTGTCAGGAAGAACGTTCACGTGAGCACCACCTAGGTGCCCTTTCAACTGCATCATCATATTACCTCCACTCTTCCAGGTGAACAGGCCTGACAACGATAATTTGAGTTTATGATAAAGGCGGAATCGGTATGGCGGGCGCCGCAAATCCCATGATTCACCGAATTGAGTCCACATTTTGTGGAAACGTGTAAATTTGGCTATCACCTTCTGGTCCTTAAATCTGACTGGGTCGAAATGATGAACCAAAGGTACCACAAACGTGGTTGAACTCACCGCTTTGAGGGTGTTTGCTGCAATCACTGCATCGTAAAACTCTTGCACAGTGGCTGGTATTGCCACCACTAAGCATATTCAATCACACATCTCATCCAAAGATGCAAGGTTTAGTGCGCAATGGTGGTCAGCAAGCATAGAATGAGGTTCAACAAGAGGGGAGAAAACAATAGAGAATTTGAACTCGTCAAAAAGTCAATTTTTTTAACATCCTCGTCTGAAAATATGAACCCAGACTCTTCATGCAACTTTACCCCTGAGTGGTCCCCACAAACGTCAGTCAGGGGTGGAAAAAACCCTCACCACGGACGTGCCCGTTTCCACGGCCAGGTCCATTGCCGTGACCGCGGCCCTGTCCACGGCCTTGGCCACGGCCTCCTGCTACAACATCCCCATGAGGTGCTACTACTATGGCTAATGTTGCGGCCTCTTGTTCACCACCAATAACCTCAGGGCACTGATTCCTAAAGTGGCCCAGATGCATGCAGTTGTGGCAGAGTCTATTGTGGAAGGCTATGCTACAACGTTCACATGCCGCCTACAACTCATCATTGTTGCGGCCTTGCTTGTGGTTTGGGGTCTTGTGCCCACTAGTCTCCTTGACTGGAGGGTTTGCAGGCTGATTGTCCTTGGCCCCGTCTCGCTCCCCAGCTGCTCCCCCAGCCCCCGCAACGTCCATGCGCATCTCGTGGCCTTACTGTGCATGCGCGTTCGGCCGTGAGTCTGAGTAGTGTTTCGGGTTTGCCGACTACACTTCACTCATGTAGTCCCGCAATGCCCTCCAGCTTGTCCAAGCCTGGCCAGTTGCTGTTGTGGTGGTCTTATCCTTCCGCTTCTTATATGTAAGGCCGTCATGCAAGTACTCGAGCACCATGCACTCCAGGTACTTGAATTTTTTAGTCCTATCGCCCTCGTGAAGCTTTCCTCTTCCTTCACGAGTGCGGTGAACTTGCCCAAGTAGGCTTCGACGAGCTACTCAGCTGTCTGAAGTCCTTGATCTTGTCGATGGCACGTTACACCTCCTCACGTTGGGTACACTTCTTACGCATGATCACGGAGAAGGCATCCCACAGCATGGGCTGCCACTTGAAGTACGACTACTACACACCCCACTCCTTGACCACATACTTGAAGAGCTTGTCTTCAAGCTGCGTTGTGGCAAGGTTGTCCCATTGACTGAGTGGAGCCTTGTGGACACGTAGAAAATGCTCCAAGCGATTCATCCAATCGGTCAGCTTCACGCCCTTTTAAAATATCTCCACACTATGGAGGAGGGACATGTTCATGACCGGCTTCGACGTCGTCGAGGTAGGCAAGTCATCGATGCCACCGGCAGTGGAATCAGCACCTACAGTGCACTGTGCTCACTGTTGTATCCGCATCTAGGTCACGCTCAACAACGCCTTGTCGAGGTCATTGCATCGGCGGCTTGTCTCATGGCAGCAAGGCGCTGTAGCTGGCGATCACGGTCGAGGTCCGTGATGCTCTGCTGGACGTGGGCCAGCAGGTTGGCAAATGTGAACTTCAGCTCTGATGTCATCAGAGGATCAAATATAGCCTCCAGAGCCTCGCGTTGTCCATGTACCTCTACCCACTACAGGAGGGTATTGTTCGTGTGCACGCCTCCAAGGAGTCCTACCTTCCAGAGGAGGCTTTTGTCAGCAACAACGCTCGAGTGGGTGATGTTCTACTCCATTACGGCCACATCGTAGGAGGGGGGATCCGCCTCCACTCCTCCGAATGGTGTCGCACCTCCACCATTGGTGGTGATCTTGAGTCGGCCCGCCGCCTCGGCGGACAACTTGACAAGCCTTCGGTGGTCATCGCAAATTGCCTTAACAACAACGCCGTCCTGCTCGTTCTTGTGGGAACTTCCCACGTGGCTGCACTCTGCACCTTTGCTTTTCTCAGTAGCCTCGCTGCTGTCGACAGTTTCAGGCGATGCGACGAGTGTCTTGCCCTTCTCGAGCGATTGTCTTGAATTCACTACATGACAATGGCGATGATCGCAATCCTTGTTGCCTTTGCCATCATCGGTGGCGTGCTCTTTGTCGGGATCCCTGCCCGGATGAACCTCCTCCAACGCATTTTCCGTCGTGTGGGGGTCGCCCACGTGCGTGTCGATGTGCATGTTGAGTAATTCTCCAGCCTTTGCATACTTCATGGTGTTTCCGAGGTTAGCACCATTTGCCTTCGACAGTACGGTTGCCTTTGGTTTGGCACCCATGCTCGTGGCTACGGCTCCCAAAATTTAGAGTCCGCCGAGGGCGTATGGTGAGGTCGTCACCACCGTGCCATTGTTGGTCTTGGACTGTCCGGCACTTGCCATCTCGTTGCCCGTGAAGACCGATGTGAGGATCACCCCACAACTTGGAGGAGGAATCACCTCCCCAGAATCTCCTTGCTCGCATAGTGAGGCATTTATAGATTCAATTTCTATTTTCCTAGGCCGTCACGGTCGACACAAGGGCGTGGATTTGGAAACTAGTCTTCCTAAGCTATGACTCAGCGCAGCAAGTAACGACTAAAATCTAGGAAAAAATAAAATTTCAATACAAGGTGATGATAAGAAATGTGAGTGCTGCTCACAAAACAAGAGTGACAAGTGAAAAGGGGAATTTTCACAATTCGTAGCAAGTCCTTTACTCTTCCTTCCAACTACTTGACTTCCTCTTGTCTTCTTGTCTTCTTTGGCCTTCTCTTCACTCTCCTTGATGCCTCTAGCATTCTTGGGTGGTGTCTCTCTTGAGCCCGCGACGTTGGCGAGCCATAAAAAATCTTCAACGTATCACCCTCCTTCTTTTTAGGGTGCTCTCAAGCCATGAGAGTCCCTAATCTTGGGAAAGGGTAGTATCCCAATTTTTGGATGAAGGAGTTTTGAAGGATCTTTGAAAACGGGGAGATTTGGTGATTTTTGGAGGTGGAAATGATTTGGTGGTTTTTGGGGGTCGGACAAAAAACCTCCTAACCCACTGGGAGTGAGTAGGGACAGGAGGGAAGATGCTCCACCAAGTAGAGCTCTTTTCCAGCTCTCCAACATACTTTACGGCGCTTCAATCCATGAAGTTCAGATGTTATAGTCCCTTTCTAACATTTCTCTCGCTGCTTGTAGCTACCGTCGGTGTTTTATATAGGACGTAACCGTTATTTTCATGAAACCCTTAGTCGCGGGGGTCGTCCGGCTCTAAGAACCACTGTAATGAATCAAAACCTCCAGCTCCTGCACTTAGGTCATCGTCGGAGTTAAAAAATTGGCGTCAAGAGCTCACTCGAGGGGTTTATCCCTCCGTGTCACTCTAGGGGCAATCGTCATCAACGACCCTGTGCAGAGAGACTTGAATGATTCAAGCCTCCGGATGCCCATTTTTGTTTTTACCTCACCCCTTCGTTCTGGGTCCAAAACAAGGGGGTAGTACCTCGAACTCATGAGTTTGCACGAGGTTTTCGGTTTTGAAACTCGCAGTTTATCCTAAAAGAACTCGAGTTTCAGTTTTGATGCGTCGGCGGGAAATCGTCACGTGCGAGGCATGATCGACGATTTTTGTGCCGAATTTTCTTGTGCGCTCCTCTCACTCCTCGCTCTCACCCTCGCTCCCCCTATCCCTCGTCCTCGCTCACTCACTTGCAAGGAGGACGAGGGGGGAGGGGGAGGGCACGAGGCCATGAGGCCTCACCCTCGAGGCCCTCGCGGCCGGACAGTCACTTGGCCGGCCACCGGCTGTCCAGCCGGCTGGCAGGCAGCTGGTCAACGGCCAGCAAAGTGCTGGCCATCGGCCAGCCCTCGCTGTCGCGATGGGTGGTGCGCAACCACCCCTCGCTTCAGCGAGGAGGGAGGGCCGAACTGGCCCTTCCACTACAGTAGGTTTTCAGGGAATGCAAATTTCTGAATGGACTCTTGATTTAGAAAGTAAATCATCACAGCATTCTAACAAGCCCTTGTATACCTTATTTGGCCAAGAGAGCACTGGCATATACTCTGTCAAAGTTGACCCTCTAGCACACTTTCCTAGCCTAGCGGGATGAGCGACAGTCACCTTGTCACACATAAGAACTATGTCTCACACGACCTGCACGGCCAATAATCATGGACTGCTCCTTTCTTCAAGTCTCTTGGAGGTCCTCCATCTGGACTGTCTCCTTGAAGGCGGCTCTCAACCGTCCTGATTAATAATTCTGCCGCCTTTTGAGCTGAAAGTGCTCAGGTCATCACTTGAACCTGACCCATGATCTCCAAACTTTGGAAATCCATATCGCACTCAAACGGACTCAGAATTGAGTGCCGTAAAGTGCATTTGAACCTGTGGAACACCCTCTATGTAGCTGTATCCAGATTGTTTTCATCAAGCAGTCTAATTTTGTCACTTTCTGGCACCCTCATGTCCATCACTACCGTGGGGCCCAGTCAATCCCCTTTCAATGCACGGGGAGTATCCAAACCCCCAACAATATCCCTTTCAAAACCTTCCACAAAAAAATCACTAAGCTATGAAAGGAGGGTTCTATGATTGTTCGATGACCATGCTGGCATCAACACTTTGGCAATGCATGCATGTCACATTGTGTCGATACAAAATGAGCATTAAAATTGTTCCTGAAGGCACAATGGAGGTGTTTCATCATTAATCTTTAATTCCAAGATTTCCTCACTTGAAAAAGGAAATTAGAAGCTCATAAACATACAGGCCTATGTAGAAATTCATAAATAAAAACGGGGCACACTTGTGAATTGCTATTCTAAGGGACACCACCAAGAAGGTGAGGAATATTGGGGTGATTCAATGTAAAATTCTAGCATCATCATTAAGGCAAATCAATGCTGTCAAAGGATTGATACGACTCGTATTGTTTTGTTCTGAAAATGCTAGAAAGAGGCCAAACCAGTCAAAACCCTATGAATTGGCAGACTGGAAGTTAGAGACGTTTGCCACAATTCCCTTTGCTCATTGGTATAATTATTCAAAGGTCATCATGAAGTGGGCTACGAATGTGTGGTTAAAAATACACACATGTGGAGGTCAATTATTCATGTACGTCATGGATGAAACCCTTCTCTCTCCTTTAGCCACGACATCTCGGAGCATTATTAAATGTAGAGTGATACTGGATTAAAGTAATCCTTGACTTCCTCGTTGACATCTTGTAGGTTGTTCTATGACATCTACTTATTATGCGAGGAATCATATTCTTGTGACTTGAAAATATACTCTATTATATTCCTTTTGTAAATGGCTAAATATTTCTGTGTCCTCATTCTCCGTGTCCTTGTCCACTTCCATAAGAGGTGAAAGTGGTACCACTCTTACAAAGAAGTGCATGCTTGGATCTGGCTAGAGTTTGAGGTGTCTGATGTGGAGCATCCGGTGGAAAGCCATGTTGTCAAGGAGGCAAAGTTTTGTAACAAACAATAGTAATAGCCCCAACCACTAAGGCTTCATCTTTGCATACTCTTTTCCTCACAGGTTGACGTTTTGTAGAAACAAGGCACAACGCCTTGCCATTTACAAGCCTTGTAGTATTATTCTTCATGTGTCAACCATCTTGTAGTTTGAGATTCCTTTGGGATATTAGGAAACATCTGAGCCATGTTGGAAAAGAACTTTGCCAAAGGCAATAGGTCAGCAAAGGGACCTCGAGGGAACTCCAGTATCAAGTAATTCTAGATTTGGTGTAAATACAAAGGGGCTCGAAGAGTTGTAGAATTGTTGATGTTGCTACGATGGAGTTGGTGATGATTTGGAGACACTAGCCTTAGAGATACTTGAGTAGCAACTGTTGCTCCCTTTTGTAGTGCTACTCTTGTTGGGTTTCTTGGTCATGTCGGTAGGGGTCCTAGTGATCCCAAAAATCCCAGCAATTTCCACTTCTTCATTGTAGGTAGTGGTCCCAATGATCCAGGAAGTTGAAATTGCTATTATAATGCACCAACCAATTTATAAAATGATGTAGCCATTCTTGTTGATAATGTAATAAGTCCCCCACTAGGTAGTGTAGGAGTCAGTCAACCTCATTGTTGCATGTACACCATTGGAAGAAAACCTTGTAAGGCTTGCATTATCCAATGTGCCTCGTCTCAGGCACGTTGGAGGCGGATTAGGTAGTCCCACCTTTCTTTGACACACCAAACCATTTGTACATGTATGGTGCTTGAACACGCCCTTTAGGAATAGAACCCAATATTTTTCCAGCGTGTACATTGGAAAACTCCTTACAAGAATTCCCCCGGTTAAGTCAAAGAAAAATTGATAGCCTCCTGGAGAATGCTGTGAATCATGATCCATGTTTTCCATACTAAACCAAACATGTTGCACAGTTGTCACCTAATTCCATCCATTAGGCCATGATCAAATATCTAGAAGTCGGTGTTCATGTGGTGATTTTCAAGTGCGTGATTCATCATCTCTTCACGATTTCCGAGTGCCTCACATGTGAAATTTGAGATGTTGCAGAAGTCTTAATGTTGAATTCCGAGTCCCAATTTGTTGCTTCAACTCTGTAAACCTGTCAAAGCTACAACTAGTTGGCCATAAACTACCTCAAGAGGTATTTTTACTTTTCTACAAAGGTCATGGAGTTGTATGCGAGGTCATTAGTTGGTGTCTTGGCCACCTTGTGAATGTTATGTGGCACTTAAAGAGCTACATGACAAACAATTAATTGGTTTGATTTATCCTTCTTAAATCTTGGGAATAAAAGGTTCTTTATAATGGGATCAAACTACCATAGTGAATCATCAGCTCCCACCACACTTTGACGGTGAACCTCCCATCTTGTTCATTGGTGATGGAGGAGGGGATGCACTGTAATCAGAAGACGCTCTTCAGGAACATTCTAATATCGCATCATTGAAGTTAGGAGGAAACATGGAATCTTTGAGAGACAGACAACCACCAAAAAAATTGTGTCAAACCCCTATAGTGTGATATGAAAACCCATCACAAAGTCCATGGAGATTTTTGACCATGGCTCCATCAACTCCACTAGTAATTGAAGCAAATCCAGGAGTTTGGTTAATCTTGACTTATGGCATTAACACACATCAAACTTCTTGCAATATTTTGTGACATTGGTTTACATCTTGTTCAAACAGTGGAGCTTCAAGAATTTCTTGAGTTTCTTGTCCCCCTTGAACTGTCCATCTAAATCAGGTAACTGTCATTCCTCAAATTGCATCCACCTTGATTCCTATAGGTTGGTACAATAAGTTGAGGAGCGAAATACCATTTTTGTACCCGCCAAATGCCTTGTAACCTTTTGCAAACAATCACTCAAGGTGCGGGTTCTATTTGATGAGAAGCATGCTAATCTCGGCCATCACATCCAGACACTTACTAGGATAATCTACATAATTGGTTTTCTAAGGTCAGTTGTAGATTTCAAAATCAAAGTTGGACTCAAGGAACTCCAATGGCCAATCATTGACTGCCATGACCTTCATTGGATCCACACCGATTCATCCACCACTAAGGAGGTGGCCTCAAAATTTGATCAAAAGACCATCAATTTAAAACTTCAATAGGTCACTCATTTTGTTCCCTTTGTCAAAAAATTTAAGTCACACTTTTATAGGTGTAACTTTGTCTCCTCTAGTGTCTGGGTGTGTACCAAGATGTTGGAATATGAAATGACAAATCCATCTAAGAACGTTCTAAAGAGGCTATCCATTACTATCATAAATGTTGTTTGGAAACTAGTGAATCCAAACAACATGAACATGAACTCAATGTGCCTGTACCAGGTACGGAATGACGTCTTCTTGATGTTCTTATCCAATATGTGGATCTGGTGATAGCCATTTCGGAATTTGATATCGGTATGAATTCATAATCCTCAAAGTCAGCCAAAAGCCATGTCAGCTCATGCAAGAGGGTAGCTCGTCTTGATGGTAATGTCCTTCAATTCTTGGTATTCCAAACATATCAACATCATCAATCTTCATTTTGTTTCAAAGTACCAAGGCTACATACGACTACGTGCATTGGTGAATAAAATCTTGCCTGAGCATGTCGTTCACGTGATGTTCCAGCTATGTGTGCTTGTGGTCACTCATCTCATAGTTTCTTTTGACCGTTGGTCTAGTGTGCAACTTCAAGTCAATTTGGTGTTGCTCTCTCTTGGGGCACTTTGTCCGGAAACATCCCTTGGAACTTGTTGACAAGTGGTGAAAAATACTCATGATCATCTACGTACATCGCCGGTTTGCATGCCGATGAGGCTGGTGAGGATTCTACTTCAATTTCCACAAAATTCCCTCTTCGCTTGAATCAGTCACGTGTGAGCTCCTTGTCGCATATATCCCTTAGCCTCAAAGAGTGGGATGTTGTGGCTCTTACAACTTTGTTCACCTTTCTAGTTTCTCTTAACCGCATTGCATTGTGGGTTTCTTGATCCAATGTATGTTTCTTTCTCTGCCGATGATGTTGTTTTAAACAATGTTGATGCTCTAATCCACTTGATGATTGTACCGATAGAGATAATCTCACTCGAATATGACTTTGTGGTCACTCATTAGGCAATTTCTTTAGACTGTCACATCTAGTACTTCCCTATTCCGTGGTCAGAGAGGTTTGCAAGGTAGGAAACTGTATATGTTATTTTTTGGTTTTCAATCAAAAGCCTCTGGTTTGGTATTCAAGAAAAGTTTCCAAACCATCTCATTGCCAATGAACTTGCAAGAGGCCCCCCGTCCAAAAACGCTGGCACCATTTTGTGACGTGTGTAACCCCTTGGGTGCACTTGCAGTAGTAGCTCCTGTTGGTCATCCCCATTGTTGGAGATTATCTTCCAACATGTCTTGACCACATTGTGGGGTTCACCGCTTCTTTGAGAAGCAATCTTAGATGAAGCGTGAGATTTTTTTTTGCCTCATGCTATGTAAGCAAAGTTGTGGCAGAATTTAGCAACACCCATAAACCGAAGAGCTGGTAATGAATGTTGGCTGGTTATTTCGACAAAGACAATGTCAGAAAGTTTATAGGGTTACTATGTAGGTTTCAAACGTTACCAAAGAAAGCACAATTCAGCCAAGAATAGAGTATGTTAATCTTGTAGCAGCTCAGGTAACACACCTACCAGATCTACCTCACGGAACCCAATGGAACCTGTGGCATCCTCATATCACGGAGCTTTTAGGCATATGAGAAATGCCTATCTAGAGGCGCAGGTCCATTTGAACATGCTGTAGGTTTCCCCTGTACGGTTTGGAGGCGCCTCAATTTTTTATTGATCAAGTTTGGTGTTGGGGTTTGCATTTATGACCAGTCACCCCTAAGAAATACACTGACGTTAGATAGAATTGAAGTTGCAGGTCACCTACCGATAGCTAATGCTCGCTGTTTCCCCGAAACCATTTTCCATGTTTACGCACATCAGTCAAGAGGTTAGAATCGAGAGCAACTGTCCAACTGTAGCCGCCAATATGTAGGTTTCAGTAAAATAGGATCCTGTTCTGCATATGTGAATGTATGGTTTTCAATGTTTACTCACATTACATTCAATCGCATCACCCATCGATAAACACTCTTTGTTCATCGACACTCCATTTTTTTACTGGAGTTGTTGAAGGAACTGATAAAAAGTGCATAATATGTATGTCAGCTGATAAGAGTTTGCAACTTGGCACTGAAAAGCTATGTTTAGTTGCAAGACCGACCTCGGATGGGAGAGGATATAGTCGATTAAGCCCGACGGAAACTGAAATGAACCGCTTGAATACCGGTTGCACCGAAACATCAATACCAAAATGCGTACGACCAATTTTTTGAACGGTCTATGTGGCGCTGAATGCGGGAGGAGAAAGATATCATACCAATAAAATATATCAAAGGCAAACTACTTGTTAAACATGTCTGGTTTGTGTATGAGAACAGAACCTTCAATTTTCCTTACAGGGCTGCGTCAATGAGTGTCCTCGTCGTTCCAGGCGGTGTTCACCAGTGAATTTTTTTTTTCCGCTCAATCCATACTTCGCTATGTTCATCGACCAATACAATGGTCCAATACATTCTTCGCTTTTGGGGAGGGGGGGGGATAACATATGGGTGCCAACAATGGCGGAGCC
>SZWC01001911.1:201949-212905 GCA_023375785.1 Penium margaritaceum
CTTCTGCGCCTGTCCCCGCCTCCACAAGGGGACCTCCTCCCGCGTCTGTCTCCTCTCCTCTCCCCCCTAGTCCTTTGGCCTCTACCTCCCCTCCCCTCCTACCTCCCCCCTCTCTGCCTGCTCTCTACCCCCCACCTCCTTCTCCTCCCCCGCCTCCCTTATCCCCCTTGCACCGACGTGGCAGACTACCATCTGTCTCTTCCCTCCCTCCCCTCCTACCGTATCCCGTACCGCCTCCTGTCTCTCCTCCCAGCTTCCCCCCCTCCCCTCCTCCAGTCACCCCTGCTCTGACCGCGGCCCAGGCTACAGGCTCCCCCCGTGCAACTTCCCCCACTCGCTGTGCGGATCATGTTCTCCTCTCCATCGAGGATGTCCCAGAGGACGCCCTTTCATGGGCGTCCTCCCCTGTCGCTCTTGTTGGAGATCCCGTCCTAGTCACGGTGACACCGTCTCTGCCGTCCTCACCCCCTGCCGCCTCCTCTGCCAACCCCTCACCCCTCACTCCTCTTGTCGACGTCCTCTCTTGCGAGACCCTTCCGCCCCTTCCTCCTCCCTCTCGGTCCCCTTTGTCGCCCACTCCCCTCCCTTGCCCATCTCCTCCTCCGGCAGTCTCCCCCCACCCGCCCATCCCCAGCCCGGCTTCTCTTCTCGGTGCTCCCCCTCGTCCCCACTTGTGGATGCGCACACACACTGTCTGGGCTCATCCTTCCGTCCCTCCTCCCCTTCCTCCCCTCTTCCCTCACACACTTCTTCCTGTTCTGCCCGTCCCTGCCTCTCCGCTACCTCGTTCTGTCCTGGACACCCCTCCTCCCTCCTCACCTGTTTCTTCTCGCTCCCGCTATCGCACCACTCACTCTCTTACCTATACCTCTATCCCCCTCCTCGTCGTTCCCATACCTTCCTCCTTGTCCCCTGTCTCTTCCTCGTCACCAGTTCCTGTGTCTTCCCCTCCCTCTCTCTCATGGGTCTCTGTTGTGTCTCTCCTCCCTTCTCCCTGTGCTCCCTCTCCTTCCTCCTCCTCTTCCCTCGCTTACCCACTCCCTCCCGTCGTCGTGTCGTCACCCATTTATCCCCTGCTCGCTTCTCCTACTCCTCCTGCTACCTCCTCGTCTACCACCCCTCTGCCTCCCTCTCCACCACTCCCTCCCCCCTTTCCCCCCTCTCCGGCGGTCTCTGATCTCCTCCTTCCCTCCTTACCTCTTCCCTCCTCCGTTGTTGTGCTCCCTTCCTCTCACCCTCTGTCGTCGTACACCTTCCGTCCGGGTCATGCCCACGATCGCCACTTCTTTCATCTCGAGTTTTTCTATGCGCTCGATGCCTCCACTGACCATTACTTCGTCGTCGTACTGGCGTCTGCTGCACGTGCGCTCGCGGGTCACATCTGTCCCATCCGCTTCCTCCTCTCCCTCTTCCCTTGACAAGTCTGATCCCCTCACACTCGCAGACGCCCTTGCTCATCCGGATGTTGTTGCCTGGCACACGGCCTGTGTTGCAGAGCTTGCCGTCCTGGCTGAACATGGTGTGCTTGAGCTCGCTGACTTTCCTCCGGTCGCACGGCTATCAAGGCCAAGTGGATTCTACGAAAGAAGTTCACAGCCTCAGGTGCCCTCAACCGGTACAAAGCTCGCCTCATCGCCAAGGGCTATTCCCAAGTTCCCGACGTAGACTTCACTGGTACCTACGCCCCTGTCGGTCGCTTCACGACAGGTCTCGTCGTCATCTGTCTCACGGCCCACTATCAATGGGAGCTTCACTAGATGGACGTGAAAAACGCATTTCTCCACAGTCGTCTTGATGAGGAGCTTCACATGGTCCAACCTCCTGGCTTCTCCGATGGTACCGGACGAGTCTGTCGCCTCCGTCGCACGCTCTACGGTCTTCGCCAATCCCCTTGTTGTTGGAACGAGGAGCTCTCGTCTACCCTTATCCATGGCAGTTTCTTCCCTAGCCAGTCCAACCCCTCCCTCTTCGCTGGTGGCACGACTCTCGTGCCCGCCTTCATTCTGGTGTATGTGGATGACCTCCTCATCACCTCTCTTTCCTCCTTCATGATCTCCGAGGCAAAGGGTCTCCTCTCCTCGGCATGCCGCATGAAGGATCTTGGCCTTGTGGCCATGTTCTTGGGGATGCAGATCAAGTGCCTTCCTGGCTGTCTATTGGTCCATCAGGAGTGTTATGTCCAGACTCTTACGGACCGCTTCGCGTCTGTTGTCGACCTCTCCCGCCCTCTTCCTCCTGCCTCCTTGCCCATGCCACCGGGTACCCAGCTCGCCCTTCGTGTAGCCCACGACGCGGAGACAGGTGCGTTGGAGTCCGCCATCACGTTTTAGTCCATCATTGGCATGTTCACATAGCTCGCTGGCACCACTCGCCCAGACATCGCCTGCGCGTTGAATATCCTGGCCCAGTATGCTCGCGAGCCTCGCACGACCCACCTCCTGGCGGCCACGTACGTCCTTCGCTACGTCCTTGGATCTGCACGTGCCGGCCTCGTCTTCCAGGCCGGGTCGGGTGTGCCTCTCCTAGCGGACTACGCCGACAGTGACTATGCCCGTGATTCGGACGATCGCAACCGCAGCGACTTCGTCTTCCTCCTCGGCCCTGCTGCCATCTCCTGGCATAGTGGGAAGCAGGGTTGTGTCGCTCGCACCACTGAGGAGGCCGAGTACATGGCCTTGGATGGTGCTGCGGCCAAGGCGGTGTGGCTTCCTCACCTTCTTGGTGAGCTTCATCTCCCCACCCCAGCTGTGCCTCCTCACACAGACAATGAGAGTGGGTTGGTCATTGTCAAGAACGCTGGTGCGCTTCATCTTCGCACCAAGCACATCAATGTTGAGCACCACTACGTGCGCGACATTGTCGCGGCGGGCAATGTCTCTCTCCGGTTCATCTCTCTTGAATTTCAGCTAGCAGACTTCATCACGAAGGCTCTCCACCAGCCTGCCTTCGCTTCGAGTATCGCCTCTGTTGGTCTTCGGACCTTACCCCTGCTAGACTGAGACCTCCTTTTCTTTCTTATCTCCCCACTCCCCTTACCTACATCGTTTGGTCCTCCGCTCGATGACCGCTCGTATGCTGCATCTCTGCCCCTTCCCGTGCTCTGCGCTTTTTCCCTCCGTGTGTGTGTCTCTTGCAGGGTCTTTCATATCCGATACCCTCCGTCGCCGGCGCGGTGTCTCCCATCCATCTTTGCCCATTCTCCTTCCCGTCTCTTCCCTCTGCCCCCCCCTCCCCTCTTGTGTCCTGTTGGTGCCTCCGTTGCCGTGTGCCTCTGGGCGGTGGGGTGCAGGTCCTTGATTCTCTCCTCTAGCACTCTCCCCGTCCTCGCTGGGTTCTTCAGGACTGCCGCTCGTGGTCGCGTGGCGCTCCTGGCAGGGTGTATCGGCTGGGTGCTTCTCGCCGGGTGCTTCTGGATGGGTGTTGCTGGTGGGGTAATTCGGTCGTGGGCTTCTGGTTGGGCACCCCTGGAGGAGGTGCTTCTGGAAGGGTGCTACTGGACGGGTGCTACTGGTGGGATGCTTCTAGTGGAGTGCTTCTGGCGGGGTGCCTCTGGATGGGCGCTTCTGGCCGAGTGTTGCTGACGCGACTTTCCGGCCGGGTGTTTCAGCCGTGCGCTTCTGGAGGGGTTCTCTTTGCGAGGAGCCTAAGCCGGCGCCCTGTGTTGCCATCTCCGTAGCAGCATGCTCCAGATCGCTCTTGTCTGTCCATACGGTCCAGTTAGTGGCCCTGCCAATGACTTCTGGTGTTCCTCTGGGGCTTGTGGTATGGTGTTCAAGCTTTCTGCTTGTGACATCCACCCTTGCTTACGCTATCGTGTTAAAGTAGTAAAAGTTTGTTGCTGCTTGTGTTAGAGAGCCTAGTTTAGGCCTACTCTTTACTTCTCCTATTGGATCGTGCTTGTTTTATTTTCTTATGAGACATACGTCTCGCTGTGTCGCTGCCTCTGGGGTTGCGTTCGGCATTTACACGTGCGACATGCGCACACTGTGTGGTTCGCCACACTCTGTGGCAAAGCACAGGCTCAGGAGCGAGCGACCCATTAGGGGTCACGCTCGCTCTCTCCTTGCTCTCATTCCTTTTGTAAAAACATTCTATTGTCTCACCTTGATCTCCTCTCGCGACTAAGTCCCCCCACCTCGATCCCCCCTCACAGCTCTTGAGAGCTCTCCCCCTCACAACTCTCGAGAGCCTCCTCCCCCTCACAGCCAAGAGAGACAGTTGGCCCCGTGGCTAACTCCCTCGGCGCTTCCCCTCACAGGAGTCGAGAGCCACCCGACTCCACCCGCCACCCGTCCCCTCCTGTCTCCTCCATCCTCCCCCTAGCTCTGCCCTTTTTAACAGTTAGGACTATTAACAAGTCTACTTTGACAACAAGTGCTAGAATTTGGAATTTAAAAGCAAGCAACATGTGTGACATCGCATCGTGAGTGGCTATTTCAAAAGACACCGTAAGAAAATGAGGGGGTGTCAAGAATATCCAGGAAATTCTTCATAATTGTCTAGCACCATTGAGAAGTCAGCTAAACAGCATCAAATGTTTTATTCACTTGTGTGGACACTTGTGGAAGGCGGTGCCAAAACCTTATGGAATGGAAGAATGGAGGTCGGAAAAGCGATCTCAACCAAACAGTGTAAACCCCTAGAGCTGTTTGCATAGTGGACCATGAATTTATGGACATAAATTCTTATGTGTGGAATTTAGGTACTAGATTACATCAAGGATTTCATGATCTATGGCATTGAATTCATGGCCCACCATGCGCGACCTCCGCATTTTTTTGCCGATCGGTCATGGGAATTTTGGCCAAAACCCCGGCCTTCTATATCAGGTTGAAGAATGTTTTAATAGGTTTGACCACTTTTCCAAAGCGATAACAGAACTACTAAAACCATATCAATGTTTGGGTACTGATTCAATCCACATCTTGAAGGTGGTAGCCTTTCATAAAGAAGAGCTTTGCTCATTTTGAATCCATGGAATTCATGAAAATTTATTTTCTTGAACCACATATAAAGTAGCATCATACGCATCACTCAATTTAAGTATCTGTGACACTAAACATGCCCCATTATTTATTCAAAAATTGTATTGATGTGCTTAAGAATTCCAAAAATGCACCTGCTGGTTACTAAAAACACTCAATTGTCTTGATATTAAAATTGGCTTTTCCTCTGCAACTTCAACATGTTCACCATCTATGTTACACTCGGTGTAACACATAGTCTTAGAGCACAATGATCATGAAAGGAAATCCCATGAATTCACTCCTACGTGATAACCTCATATAGGTATTTCACGCATCTCCACCATCTGAAGATTTCTAGACCTTGTGGCAATGACAGAGTAATGAGCGAGGACAACCAACAACAATTAGCGGCAACAAGGTGAAAATTTCCACAATGGAGGGACAACAAGTGATTCACAACTCTCTCATTAAAGGCAGGCTACAAATAGAGTACATTTGAAGATTTAATGTAGGGGAGGGAGAGGGGAGGAGCTATTGGGTCCAAACATGTATCCATGAAGTCTCTAGCGGAACACCCAAATTGGTTCTTTCAAACTGAGTTCTACATTAACTATAGATCCGTTCTGATAAACTCTTGCATTTCAATCCAAAGGCCTTCATACTGAAGTAGAAATGTGCATTTTTAGCACAGTTGTATCATCTACACTCTCCAGTACACTATCCTAATACAATTTCACATTTGTAGGAGAATCAACGTCCACATCCTCCACCATGTGCCTCCCCCCATCCAAAGTTGAAAGTGTAATTTTTGGGTGTATCTGGAAGTGTATCTGGAAAAGGGTTGAATAGATACACAATTACATGAATACATTAGTAAAAAAACTTTGGTGCATGTACGATACAATTCCCACTTCACACCCCCAATAAGTTCAAAGAGTTGTGAAGGGGGTGAGACGAGCTATCGTTGTCCTGTTATGTCCACATTGAGATCCCAGTGGAGCACTTCAGAGTTCCATGTAAGCGGTAGATCTCTTTTGATTTACGTTTGACATTACTTACATAGATTTATTAAAGGATATACACTTGTGAACATCTCGTAGAGTTTTTAAAAAAATACTAAAAGGTAAAAACTTTCAAATAGTGTCACATTTGAGAGGATGGGGGGTTAAGAGTTTGGATATCAGTCCCTCCTCTCCATCCTCCCTCCTTAAAGTTAAATTTGTTTTGGGGGGTGTATTAGGTACTGTATCCGGGGGAGGCTCCTTTCAATGCACAAGTGTATTCATAAACATGTGTACATATTCTAGCATCTATGCCGTACACTCTCTGATACACTCCCCAAAAAACATTGAGGAGGGGACACCATCAACCTTTAAAGGCTTTATTTAATGATGTGAATACTGGTTCCCCGATATCAAGCACAATCGCAGGTTGAATTTAACATCAAAGAGGTTAAATCTCAGGGCTCTCGCAAATTTTGAAGGAAAAGTATGCCATGCTACTTTTGATTGTCTTAGGTTTCCAGAATCATCTTCAACCTCATACTCTGTGCTTTCATCTACTCCACAAATAGGCAAAAGAGGCATGAATCTTCCAAGGAAGTGCATGCTTGGATCTGGCTAGAGTTTGCAGTGGCTGATGTGGAGCATCGGGTGGACAGCCACGCTGTAAGGAGGCAAATTTTGGAAACAATACATTTCCACATCTCCTTGATAATGAATGGCCCCAACAACAGGTTTGAGCTTTGCGTGGCAATTTCCTCCGAGATTGACATTCTCCAACCTGAGTAAGGTGTGATAAAAAGCATAGAAAATGGGTCTTCATGTGATAGCTGTCAACAACTCCCTTCATCATCACTTGACTCTTTGCAAGCTTCTGTCATATCTCATTTAAGATGCTGAAAATTCTGGGAGTTGAATGTTGCCTCCCAGCATGTTGCTTGACCTGTGCAGACCCCTCGGAGTTGCAACCAGTTGGCCATAGACTACTTCGAAAGGTATTTTTCTTGTTTCTGCAGAGATCATGGAGTTGTACGCAAGCTGAGCAGTCAGTATCGTGGCCATCTAGTCAATTTCATGTGGCTTGTAAAGAGTCACCAGTAGTTGCTCATGCATTTAATTGGTCCAAATTGTTTTCTTGTCAGTTTGAGAATGGACGGCTGTCTATAGGTGGATCCAACTACTGCATTGAGTCATCAGCTCCCGCGAAGTTTTGAACCTCTCATCTAGGTCGTTGGTGATGGAAGAGGGGACACCATGCAGTCAGACGGCCTTGTTGAGGAACATTCTTGCATCTTATCATTGTATTTGGGAGGAAGTAAAACCATATCAATATCTGGTTACTGTTAAATCCACATCTTGACGGTGGTAGAATTTTATAACGAAGATCTTTAACATGTTTTTAATCCCCGGGCTTCATGACGAAGTTTCTTCAAGAAACCAATCATGAAACGAAATTTTACGTGTCGCTTGACTCAAGCATCTATGACCCTAAATATACCCCATGCTTGATTCCACACTTGCATTCATGGAGTTGACAATTCTGACACTAAAATTTCTGCTTAATACAAAAGATTGAATTGTCTTCATTTCCAAGTCCTCTTTCGCAACACAACTTCAACATGTTCACCATTTATGTTCCACACAGCATAACTTGTACTCTAGGAGCACAACGATAATAGAAGGGCAGCCCGATGACTTGCTCCAATGCAATAACCTTGCACAAGTGTTCCACGCATCTCCTCCATCCAAATGTCTGTACACCTTGCAACAGCAACAGAGAAAGGAGTGAGGGCACCCAGCAACGTGCAACAGTAACCCGGAAAAAAATCTGATTATAGAGGGACAACAAGTGATTCACGATGCTCTCTTGCCAAGTAGTCTATGAAAATAGGGCTATCTGGCAAGAATGTCATAGGTCAAACCCTTGAGATGCTGAAACCTTGATGTATGGGCTCAACCTTGAGATGCTGCACAACTCTCTTCTAGCAGCAAATGGGCTGCTTATGGCTGATGTTCCCACCATGTGACACTCCTAGCTATGTTTGCACCAAGGTGCACTGCAAAAGACCACCCTAGTATCAAATTGACATGTGTTAGGCAATTCTTGAAGTACAAGGTGAACTGGGAAATTAATAAATCATTTGACTTGAAAATCTAAAGACAATGTACAAGTCTCAGGCAAGATTGGAATGCCTAGAACAAGGTCTAGGCCTCCTTATGTTCTAGTCACAATGAGCCAGCCAAGAGCCCCTCGGTGATCTGAAACCTTCTAGCAAAGTGCAATGGCACAAATCACACATGGATTTAACATTGCACATCACGAGCATCGTAACACACAAAAAAAAACCACCAACCGTGGAGTAATTACTGATTTTTAGCAGCTCTCGTGCCAAGTATGACTGTAGTTGACAGCACCACAAATGTCCATGTACCACATTTGACTACGACAGGAAGCAAAAACTGAAGAGGTCACAGCCGCCTGAAGCGCTTTGGCTCACAAATATGCCTCTAGTTGTCATCCTTGCAGCACCCATAGCCCACAGCACACCTTGCATAGTCTTGTAAGCCTCCATCTAGGGGGATCTTTAGCTATAGTGGGTAAGAAATTTGTTACATAGTGCTCGGGGTTGAGTCGGTACATCTTTTGCTTTCCAGAGGTGTGCCTCCTACCTTTTCAATAACTATTATCGTACCCAAAAACCATTTGTGTTATGTTTTTTACATTGTGCAGTACCTTGTCTTCTCCCTTGTTGATTTTTTCGCTGACTACATCCTTTCATTAGTGTAATGGATAAGCCTGCTGATTGATCAGCAGGACAAACTTTCCAATAGCGGCAGCTTGACTCTTGCTCGTGTCAAAGATTTACTGTACCTCAAGCAAGAGCCAAGAAAAAAATTATCACCTACACAAAAGGATGCATTGTCCTTTTGACTGCTGCCATAAGCCATACCGTTGTCATTAAATAGATTGTTATTTTTTCTCAACATTGTCTGAGTGCCATAGACTCGGAACATTTATGGATAGCATTGGATATTTACTGGTTCTTTAATAATACTCTTTTGAATCCTTGGAAAATTCTCTTATACATCTCTTAAATTTTGGAGGAAATGGAAGGTGGCGTATGAAAATATTCCTCCACTACAGAATAAAGTGTATTTTGAACGGGTGGATTAAGATGATTTTGTACACAATACTGAACATCTAAGTATAAAGTCAAAGAATTAGACTTGTCAACACTGTTGATGTTTTGAGACTGATCATCAATATCTACTCAACCCTTCTTCATAAAGAAAAACAGTTGTGTATTATTCAGGTTGTCTATCTAAAAATATCATAGGTTCATTTTCATGTTTTGGAGGGGGGAAACCGTCCCTCCTAAATTTCAAAGTGTCTTATGTGGGATGTATTGGGTGCTATTTTTGGAGGAGGTTTCAACTAATACACAAGTGCACTATATACAATAGTGAAAATTTTACAAAATAGGCACAATAGATTCCCCACTTCACATCTGTAATACTTCTGATGTGTTTTGGGAGGGAGGAGAGAGGGAACCAGCTCTTGGGTTCAATTATGTAACCATGAAGTCTCTGATTGAACACTTTGCATCCGATTTGGTTGTTCTGAACTGAGTTTTACATTGACTGTAGATCTATTCTAATTGAATTCTGCAGTTCAATGCAAAAGCCTTCATCTGAAAATGCACTTGTATATTCCTAACACTCTCTATCAGCTACACTCACCAATAAATTATCCCGATACACTTTCACATTTGCAGGGGAAGGGGGATCAACGTCCGCATCCCCCACCATGTCCCTTCCTCCACCCGAAGTTGAAAGTGTATTTTTTGGGTGTATCTGGAAGTGCATATGGAGGGTTAGAAAAAATTGCATTACATCACTGATTTTTTTGGTACATGGACGATGCAATCTCCACTTCACACCCCCAATACATTCAGGTAGTTTTTTATGGGGTGTGCAGAACTATAGGGGTCCTATTATGTCAATATTGAGATCCCGGCCGAGCACCCAAGAGTTCTTCGTAAGTTTTAGATCTCTTTTAATGGAATTTTTACGTTAATTCTGGAGGTTTATTGAAGGATATACACTTGTGAACATCTCCCAATCTCTACCAGCAATACTCAAAGCTACACCTCTTATATCATCGCAATGCCACTCTGACCGATCGAAGGAGCCATGTGGCTTGAGCAGGGTCACCTGGGACTGTGGGCGAAGAGACGAGGTGACTCGAGGGTCAGAGACTCTCAAGCACCACGGTTTTGGCCTAGTTGGCCAAGGATTCTGTCAAATCTGTTACATGGGTATCAGAGCTTGAGGGCTTAAATCCCACGTTGGGATTACCGGAGATGCCAAGGCAGCTCTTACTCCTAGTCAGGGGGGGTGGGGGGGGGGGTGTAGCGTGGCGGTGCCACTCCGACCGGTCGAAGGAGCCACGTGGCTCGAGCGGGGTCACCTGGGACTGTGGGCCGTGAGACGGGGTGGCTTGAGGGTCACAGACCCTCAAGCACCGCGGTTGTGGCCTAGTCAGCCAAAGATTTTGTCGGATCTATTACACCTCTCAATACAATGTAACATTTTACAGGGTTTGACAAAGGCATGTGTTCAACCATACCCTCCCTAAGAATAGGTTCACCTTTACTCAAGGAACATACAGAAATCCAGTCTGTCCTATGATACCCCGGTTACTTGTAATGAAAAATCCCAACACCTTCAATGCTATGAAAGTCCCCCGGACCATTTCACATGCCATCCACATCACGCGTTGCATGTAGGGACACAAAAGGTTGATGACGTGCCATGGTACCAAACAGTGATGTGTGCTCAAGTGTAGGTATGTGTGTGTGCTAGTGTGTGTGTGTGTGTGTGTGTGTGTGTGTGTGTGTGTGTGTGTGTGTGTGTGTGTGTGTGTGTGTGTGTGTGTGTGTGTGTGTGTGTGTGTGTGTGTGTGTGTGTGTGTGCGTGTGTGTGTG